>BLKR01003492.1:0-143362 GCA_011170035.1 Teleogryllus occipitalis | reverse complement strand
AAAAGCTATGTAAAAAAGCAGGCGAGAAACTATTCGTGGCAAGAGACAATACCAACAAATTAATACAGGATTGACCCAACATAGAATTTATCAAAGGCATCGCTTTGCTCAAAAACACTTCACGCTTTAGCTTCGACAATGCCATTCGACCTGATGGGAATTACAAGATACAAAATATTGACCTGCTACATTGCACAGTAGCTGTTGCAATTCTAAATTCTGTGTAATATAATGAAAATCAAGTAGATTTAATATTGTAGATTATGACCTAAGAAACAAACTTGCTTTCATGTTCAGAATAATTTTCATTCTCCAGCTTATATCTTTGCAGTATTGCTTCATGTATTTGTTAAATGGAATATGTAGTAGAGGAGGAATAGAAACTGATTAGAATGTTTAAGAATCCACGTGAATAATCGTTCAATTATCTAAGACCAATATACAGAATATAGATGTACAGAATGTTACATGTCATTTTGAGACTTGTTTCTACATGCTAATAATATTAAAAATGATATAACGGGAATGCATTGTATAAGTACTATAGTATTTGCTTGATAAGAATTATTTTACAGTAATACAACCCCGTACTGCACAGCAGTGGGCATCTTCCCCATCATGAGATTCGAATTTTCCATCAATAGCAGGCGAACTACCCAAACACTCTAACGAATAGTTGAACAAAAGCAATCTAGCAGTCAAAATTCCCCTCAGCTTCTCTACATCAGCGTCACAATCTGGCAGCGGGGTAATTTATTTGGATGGCGGGGGCTGTAGCTGCTGCCAGCGTCGGACAAAAACAGCTGCCGGCGGCTCCGCGCTGCGGCAAGATGGGAACAGATTGACTGCTAATTAAGTTACTGGCGCCGCCGCGATGGGAATAGTCAATATCAATATTGATTCAGGTCGTTCGCATTTGGCTTGTTCAGCCATCAACGGGAGATTGATGTGCGTCCCTCACCCCCCACCCGCGTCGCTAATTCGTGTGGACGGTCGCTGATGGAAGATCGCTTCTAGCGCAGCCGCGGCCGCAGAGTTAGCCCCGAGATGTGAAGTTGATTAACGCGGTACTTTCGAGGGTGTGGGATGGATTACTTTACTGTGCAGATGTAGTAATGCATTCGCTTGTTTTAACGTGCCCACCTTCTTCAGGGCGAAACAATTGTATTGATCAACGTTGAATGTTTTTAAAGTTTGGGGTGTGACGGTGTAGATATAAGAGTTTCGTTCGTCTGTTGTAATGACTGTGTTTGGTACTCAGAAACAGTGGTACGTGCTATTTGATGATAAACGGGAAATATTAAAAAAATCAAAGGGAAAATTTGAAGACTTAACGGTCTTCCTTTCACGGCTTAGGCCAGAAGGCCTGTTCCGGTTTCCCTCCGTCGTTGTCCTGGTCGACCAGTATATCTTTTTTTCAGCTGGTCGATAATGGTAGGCCACTTTTGTGAGCCTATCATCTTCCATCCTTTTTTATGTTGTGACCACGTTCAACGTTTCACCTCTATTTTGTCCAATATGGAGAGAATATTGAGGGCTTTTTGGATGTTTTCGTTTTTGAACCGGTCTAGGAAGCTACAGCCTTAGAAATCTCATCTCGGACGCTTCTATATTACAACAATTCTTTCTCGTCAGTCCCCATGACTCGCTGCCGTACAGTAAAACTGACTTAACGGTTTGCTTTCAAAATATTATTGCGTTGATATAGTACTTGTACTCACAGATCTCTCCAGTATATTTTCCCGTAAACAAAGCAGGTAGGTACTGACCTGTAACAGAGGAGAAACACGTGAGTACGACAAATCATCACTTAACATTCATTTACTCTCACTACGATTTTGAGCTCTTACGGCCCACTTGCGAGGTTAAATAGAGTTGCTAGTAGAGCAGCTGAGTCATTTTATTCGAAATACATTTTTTTAAATTTCTTATTATTGCGATGGATATACTTAGTTGATTTTTTAGTAATATTTTAAGGATAATCTTAATTGCGATTTGCACTGAAAGTGGCTTGAAGTCATTCGAAAGAGTTTTAAGAGGCGTTGTAGAAATCATTAAAAAATAATGTAGAGACAATATGTTCCCCCAATTATGTCAAGTTTATAAATTTTGCCACAGCTATTTTGTGCCTGCGAACGGGTATTAAGAGAATAACACTGTTATCTCCTGAAATATTTGTCTAAAACGAGAAAAATAACATATTCGAATGACCATCAAAATCTCAGAAAGTGTAAAATTAGCTGTAAAATGTCCTAAACGCCTATTATTCGTAATTTTAAAGTAGCTTGAAGATTCAACTCTTCCAGAAAACAAGGACGCCGCAATACTGAAAATATCGCCAGAATACATGTATAACAATGAAGTTCTTCATAATATTTGATTCAGAATGACGTTGGTGATGGTAATGCGAGTCACCACTTGTATTCGTTTTTCAAATTGTCAATTCTTTTACTTTTTCTCGTCTATGCTTTCTGTAGTGTATTGGTTTCCGTGAAAAAAATTGAGATTTCAATAGGAAAATTAGTTTGTGGGCCCCTGAAATCAAAGAAACGTAGATTTTACCATTAGGTCTTTAAGAATATGTGAATGCTTGTGTGACGCGCAATTCGGACACATTAGAAAGTTTGAACATTTACCTCGGTTCACACGTTTGCTGTAAGTTCTATGTGTGCCTTGTAAAGATTAAGATGGATGCAAATGGTTAGGAGACACGGGAAGAGTTGTGTATGTTAGTCTAAATAACGGGCGTTGTGACTGTGGTATAAGCTATCAGACGGTTTGCTGTTTCCCCAGTCCACACCTCACACACACACACACACTCTCCTCTTCCAACTTACATGGGGATACTTTGTGTTGAAACAAATTCATTGTAAATGAAAAGTGCCAAAATCCGTAAAATATTTCAGGTATTGTTTAACTACTATTCATGAATGCCGTAGTGTAATTCTGGCTTTTGTGAAACCCTGGACACAATTAGAACCTCAATTGTTATTGTTATTCCAAATTCTTGCGTTATCGAAATTTTGTATTCCATGAGCTTAAGACGAACAGTTTCTGACTACCCTTTTAAATGGTCATAATGAATTTTCTCTCTTGAGGATAGGGCGCAGACAATTCATTATTTTTTGCGAAAGGGATATTCATAAAAATATTGATTTTTGATTAATAGTTGATTCTCATAGTGATGTGTGATTCTCATAGCGTTGAATTTGTTATCAGTTTATGCGATATGGTCCTCTAGGGAAATTCATTGGATTGATTATAGTTGCATAATTTTGTCATTGCGTCGCGAACACAGTAATATGTTCAGCACAATTATAATCACATCATTGTTATGCACAGTCACTTTTATTGATTTAAAAAAGAGAATTTATCGTGTGTATTTCGGCATCAGGGAATAGACAGAAATTGGTTTTAATAAATGTGGTAATACAACCCAAATTTAAATGCTAGGAAAATAAGTCAATGCCTTTGTCATTTTGAAATGAAATTATTTTATCCACCGCAACGCGGTAAACCATTTATTTCATTGTTGCCAACAAATGGTTGGCTGTTTAATTTAAGAAACGGTTTTAAAGCTGCAAATTTGATTTCAAGTGTAATACAATCTACGTTTACGGAAATGTGTGATTATTTCATGTTTCCTTGATATCCGTTTTTTCAGTTCTGTAAACCCTGTGTTTCTTTTGTGTGAACACGTATTATCGGGTAAAGCGAACATACCCCCTCCCCTCTGGGATCCATCACTGTCCACATGGTACTACTATTTCCTTGAGAACCGGCTTCTCGTAAACAATATTGTATCTACAAGGAACGTATTTTATATTTCGAATAAAACTCTTACGAGTGACAATTATTTCTGGAGCGGTAGAACTATCTTCCAGACGCTCCCAATCCATATTAAGATCTGATCAACGAGGATCTGTGCTCGACAAATGCTTGTACAGTTCAATTGTAACCATTGCAATGCGTTTTTCTTTTACTATTCAATTTTTCTTACATTCGGAACGACATACAGGTAAGTCACATAACGTTAGCACCTCCTGTTGGTTTTTAACAGTTGACATCATTGTAGTGCAGTTTTCACGAAAGTGAATGGGAGTGGGCATGAGGGAATGGGGCTATTTTTCACATACACCATTTTGTTCAAATTTCTTCTTTATTACAGACTTTTAAAGGACTTTTGACCGTAATTTTTAATAATAAAACAAACAAACACATTGACCATTAAGTTTAATTTCTGTGCTAAATAAAAAATATGCGATAATTTTTATAATATTTTTGTTGTTCCAGTAGCCAAATCTGGATCAAGCTCTTTATCATATCACTGCAGACGCTACAACTATCTCGAAAATCACTCATCACGAGACTAAGAAAACCACGGAGTTGTACCACTATCAAAATAAATAGATTTCAATCTCCTGTGATTCACTTTTATTGCGATGCGCTATGTTACAGAAAGAACTTTGAATTCTATCACTCAGAATAAATGGATAACACTAGCGCGAACCTGAAAATGGAGAAAACTCAATTTGTGAAGAAAAAAGGAGAGGTGTACGATTATTAAAATAACGCTCTCTCTCGCTCTCTCTCTCTCGCTCTCTCTTTCTCTCTCTCGCGCTCTCTCTTCTCTCTCCTCTCATGCACACACACACACACACACACACATATATATATATATATATATATATATATATATATATATATATATATATATATATATATATATCAGCAGATACGAACCGGCGTTCCGATCTCGGTAATAATTATTAAATTATATTATAAAGCTTCTTTTATTAAAATTAATAATTAATTTTGGGTGCATCTCGGGACCTAAAAGTTTATATATATATTTCCGTTGCCGGCATTTGCATTGCAAGCACTCGGCCCATAGCGCCTGCATCTGCTCGCGCCTGTGCCTCCGGAAGCCGTTTGCCGGAAAGCCCCGGAGCGGCGGCGTGTGGCGTTCGCGTTTTCGCCGCAACAGGTAAACTCCGCAAACTGCTGCTGCTGAGCGCTGAACGCGTCGGGATGAAAATTTGAGCCGCCCCGCCCCCCTCCCCTCCCCTCTCCCTCCGCGAGATGAACGGCCTGTGGCGGCGGGCGCGGCACTTGTTCGGTGAGCATGAGGCATTGCCCTCGCCAAGGTCTCGTGAGGAACGGATAGGTACCGTATTTCCCGTTGTAAAAGAGACACCACCAGAAACTAACCGATTTAATGTAAATAATCTATAAATTACTTTTTGATTTGGCGTTTTTGTCTATTTTATTGAAATAATGTGCTAAAATATTTTTACAGAAACCTGCCAATATAACACTGCACTAGTACACTACCTTAAAAATACAACTCTGTGCTGTTGAGCTGGCCATAACAACTAGCATAAAACCTAAACGAACATGCGCGTAAGCTAGATTTTAACCCAAGCAAGACCGATTACTTAACAAGTTCAACAACACTTTGTCGTCGCTCATCTCCAAGTTCCGTTGATGTTGGGTGTTGATATATATTATTACTAGATATCACAGAAAGCAGTGAATTAGCCAAGTCAATGAGAGTATCACTTAATATTACTCCACTTCTCTAACCACGTAACTTCTCATTATTTACAATAAAGGACTTCTTTTTTTTAAAGAAAGTTCGCCTCAATCCAAAGTTTTGTGATAAAAATAATGAAGTATGATCTCAGGACACAATTGTCCTACATTTGTGGACAATAACTGTTTATATATAACAATTGTAGTCATCAGAGACGTTTATGCACGGAAGTAAGAGTTTTTCGTCGCCGTGAAGTTTCTCTCGTTTGTTATCGTTTGAACCAAATAATGCGTTTTGATGTTTTAATCAAACGATTTCTTTTGGCTTAGGAGAGATATACGGTTGGTTTAGAAGATACGATTGGTTCTCTTCTTGTCAATGAGTATGTGATAAATATCATAACGAAATGTCACGTGAAATTTTTGAGAACGCGTCCCTGATTTATAGACCAATCATCCTGCAGCGCTGTACAGCTGGGTGGGTTGTCTAAAAAATGTCGATCATGAGGTTTGATTCATGAGTGTTACATAATGCCCGTTGTGACGCTGTTAAAGCTGCGCAATGAAGACAACCACTCAATATTACCATGGGATAGGACCCCCTGAAAGTTCGAGTCCCTGCCAGACCTTAGTGTAGGATGATTTGTTCACAAACCATGGGCCTGATCTCAAAAAATGTGGGCCTATAACGTTGTTACAAGGTATTTGTGACTTTGTCCACCCTTTTGGTGACTCTGCCACTGTCATCCGTGGAGGGCTTCTTATTTAACCGCGATCTATATGCAAATGGCGGGCGGGGGGATCCCCTGAAATGGCGGCGTTTAATTACGGCTCTCGCCGCTAGGCGGCGCGCGATTGCGGCGTTAATGCGATTGGCTGTTACGTGGCTCTAATCCGCGGCCGGGGAGACGCGGTGATCGAGTGGCGGTGATGATATTCGGCCGTTTATGCGCGCGTGATGGATGGGGCTGCCGTTCTTTGCCGCAGGTGAGGTCGGCTGACGTGAGCGCTGGTGGCGGCTCCGGTGATTAAGAAACGCTTGAACCAAACAAATGAAGGGTTCAGAAGAACACGGAGGGCTACACATTTTGTGAAATGGAGTTGAATATTTCTTCAAATAGTATTATTTTACATTGAAGGGTTCTCCACATTTTTGTGAAATGGAGTTGAATATTTCTTCAAATATTATTATTTTAGATTAAAGGGTTCGCCACATTTTTGTGAAATGGAGTAAAATATTTCTTCAAATATTATTATTTTAGATTAAAGGGTTCTTCATATTTTTGTGAAATGGAGTTGCATATTTCTTCAAATATTATTATTTTAGAGTAAAGTGTTATTTAAATCCAATAGGGACTTAGATGAAAGTTTATTGTGTTTAAAACTGTAACGAGTTCTATTGTGAAAGTTGTAGCAAAATTTACATTTCAGAACTGAGTCAATGCGGGATAGCCCCTTGTTCTACTGAGCCCTTCATATGACAGTCACCTCTATCACTGCAGTAGTATATTGGTTGTACGCCGAACACGTCAACTGCGATGCTCGGTAGTGTAGCAATATTTTATGTCGGGAAGTGGCGGTATTATACCTCTGCTGGTTGGTGAGATCCTTTGCCGATAAGCCGTTAGCTTGCGGTGTTTCCCGTTCCACGTATCTCTTCCATTGAGACACCGTTTCAACTGAAATAAGCTCTAAGCAATTCACATGAGTAGGTACTGTATTGCATGTGTGTTTGAGCGGGTAGGACAAAGAAGAATAACCGGGAACGGTAGCTCAGTGCATCAACTGATGTCTCTGCAGCGCCTCTGACCGGGAGGTCCTAGGTTCCCTCTCCCCACGGCGGCAGGATTTTTGACACTAGCTTGTCAGATAGGTGGAATTCAGTCGCTGTTTGGAGGAGAATTCTAGCGACCGGCTGCTCTGATCGATAGTTTCCCGTGGTTTCTCCGATCAACACCAGGCGAATGACGGAGCTGTCAAACAAACGGGCTCAGGACCGCGCGCGATCTTTCCTTCCTCTTCCTTGTCCTATCCTCACCTCTCACTTACCATACACTTACATGCACTGCACTTCTGTACATACTGGGGGACGATACTGGAGCTTTGAGTTTGTCCCGACTGGGGTGATGCCCCGCTGGTGGGAGATACCTGATTGGCGAAAACCCCGCTATCCGACGGGTTAGGTGGCGACGGATATCACCATTAAGCGGGAAGATCCTCGCCACCTCCTCTCAAGCATGTACTACACTTACGGACTAATGAACTTAGCTATGGACGCGTCCAGAATTACTATCAATCAAAACGAGTTTTGGAGGATGGGTAGTTTAAAAAATATTTACAGAAGATGTGTGGGTTTGTGATTTAACTAGGTGTTTGTTGACAAGAAGCAGTGTGCAATGGATGGAGTTGGGCTGGTCAGAAGTATCAAAGCTCAGCTCTTTATTCTATTACATGGTGGTATTATTCATTTGCCTCTTTCGTTTAGTATAAGTATATTATGAGACAACTCAAATGTAACAGTAGCATCCAATCCATTTTGTTTGTAAAACCTTCCTTTCCCCAAATTTCTGGGAAGTGTAAGGAACATTCTAGGGAATTATATGAACGATGGTTCCTCCCATACGTTTTTAGATGAGCCGGGGACTCCTAAATGTACACAGTCTCTTAAAACATGATGTTGGATATTATGTCATAAAGTCTTGTTCGTTGTTTTAACAGTTCCGAAAACATTTAACTTTCCAAGTTATCTTTCACAAGAATAATTAGAATTTAAAATTTGTCTTCTGGTGAAAATTCATTTTTTTTACCAATATATTTCCTCGAAAAAATGTAAAACATTATTTTTGAGGAATAAAAATTATATTTAGTACCCAGAAACAAAACAGCGTGCCCTTAAGCACTCCAACCACCCGGTAACATCCCCAATAACAAAGTTACTTTCCGTAACGCGCCGTCGCTCATCGTTTTCTTCCGCGGCTCGGTCAGCGGAAAGTTGGCAGCCCTGTTGATGCGGCTGCGAACTCCAGCGTTGCGTGGTCGGATTTCATTTGCATGTTTAATTATTTATTCTTTGGGCGGTACCTAATGCATTTTTGATGGAACAAAAGCCGCGCCCCGCATCGAGGTTCCGAGGGCATCACCCAGAGGGAGAGCGAGGCGCAGGTCGACGCGAGGAAGAAGCAAAGTGCGTTCAGCGGCCCACTGAGAATTTGGTGTTTCCGGACGCGTCAACTACTTTGGTTAAGAGTCATATGAGCGTACTGAATGCTGCCGAGTATTATAGGGACAAAACATGACATGCGATGTAGCGGGAGACATTTGAAGCTAGCGCCCCTGGTGGCCCGACTTCTCATAACCGTTGTGATACCAAGTACGAAGTGTATACTACTTTTGAATAATTTTTAGTTTACTTACGTTTCGCAGAGTGATTTTAATATTTTTGTTTCGTCATTAGTAACTTTTAATAAGGCTGGAAAACGGTGTGCTAATTTGATTGCACAAATTATATAATCCAGAAGAATAGTTGTTTTTTTTATTTCCTCGTGATGATAAGTTGTACGTGCTTCATTATGTGAATACTTATCATTCTCCAATTAAATAAAGATATTAAAAATTACATTTTTTTGTATCCCTCTTACTATTGTACAATTACATTTATATTCCACAAAGATAGTGAAAATATATAATGATAATAAATAATAAAAATATTGATGTAGATATTAGGTTTGTTATAAACCACAGAACTCCGAAATGTATGTTACATGTAGTATTAAAATTTGAATTTGTTGCCGAGATTTCAGCTATGCCACTATGTTCACTAGTGAGCAGTAGTCGCCCATTAATAGAATGAGAAACGTTCGAAGTGTCCTGGATTGTCTGTATACTATTTGATATTGTTCCCTTGGTTGAAGTGTATGTAAAGGGAGAAGGTGGGACGATACGTAGGTAAGATGGGAGTTCAGAAAAGAAAGATCGCATGGCCCGTTTGTGACAGTAGGGCTCAGGCAATTGGCCTTGTATTCTTTTAATTTCAACCTTCACCTCCGGCATTCGCCTTTGTGTTGATCACGGAAAACTACAGTTGAGAGCAGCCGTCCGTTTATTATTTCCCCTCCACACAGCGGCTGACTTAGACCTAGCTAAGTAGCTAATGACGAAAATCCGAACAGAAGGAGTGCTTTCTTATTTGGAGTGAGTAAAGAATATATATTGTTTCCTATTTTGGTCATTAGTGTCGTGAGTTTAATGCCTCTTATAATCAGAAGGTATCGATGTTCCTGCTCTATTGCATCACACACGAGATCCGGCGCCGACCTACACATGGCTTGCTCCCGCACACCCTCACTATTTTCTGGAACGTTCGGGAGATCACAGTAAATAGGCCTGGATGAATTAATCTATCACGAAGAATGTGATTGGGGTGGTTTGGGGAAGGATTACCCGCTGTCGTTGGGTCGCGTAATAATAATAATAATAATAATAATAATAATAATAATAACAATAATAGTAAAATAACAAAGTATATTACAAACCCTAACATTAATTTTCATTAGTAGATCATGAAATATCCATCATCGTAAAATGTTATTTATGTTGCATATTATTCTACTCGTACGCTTAAACTGAAGTTCTTACTAATCTCGGTAACATGTTTTCACTCGAAAATATTAATGTTTTGTGAAACACCAAACACTTCTTAAATTCGTAGTTTTGAAAAGTTACATTACATCTTCAATCAATTCTCGATTCGAAAGAAAATATATTCGAAATGACTTATCTATTGTAATCGTATATAATTAAAAATATAGGGCAAACCAATAACGGGATCACGAACAGATACTTGTATATTTTCATTATTAGTTGTTACATTATAATGATTATTTTGATTATTTGTCGTGTTCTTTGTCATGAAATGTCATTTTACATGTTGCAAAATTATCGAATTGAGATCTAATGTGTATAACGACTCGAGAGAATTTTTAATAAGGTTTCAAAGTTTAAAAAGTTTGAAATATATGTATTTGAAATCTCATCCTTTGTAGTCGTGTATTGGTATTTGTGTGTAAAAGTTCCCAACTCATCATCTCACCACAACTTTCTAGATGCCCCGACATGAAAGTCACCCCGCTACACAAAACACTTTGCCAACGGCCCCTTCCATCACACGGGCAGTCAGTAGATAAGACCTGTGGCTCGCAGCTCAAGTTGGCACGCCTGTCACGCCATTTGGAGAGCACAAAGCGCGCCTGTTGACGGAATAGCCCCTGCGTTTGCGCCCGTTTGCAAACTCGGAGTATTTATGAGCCCTTTCCCCCTGCAAGGGCTCGGTGTATGCCGCGAATGAATGTTTTACGATGACTAATAGCCTCATCCAAGGCGAGATACTTTCGACCCGCGGGAGCTCTCGCTACAACGCGAAGGTGATGTTGGTGCGCCTGAGCGGTTTAGACAAGCGATCTGCGGCTCTTTCAGGCCTCTCTGTGGGTCACACAAACGACGGCAGCAGTTTCTACAAAACATTACTGCTACATTATTCTTGCTGAACTTTCATTGTTAATTTATGGCTAGGATTTGACAGTTTTTTTAACGGTGAATGGCCCAGGGAATGTTGGTACAACTGAACGGTTTAGACAGGCGATACGTGGGTCTTTCAGGTTTCTCTTTGGGTCACAGAAACTACGGCAACTGTTTTTACTAAACAGTCGTGCTATATTATTCTTGCTGAACGTATATTGTTAATTCATGGCCGGGATTTGAAATGCTCTCCTTAACGTTGAATGGTTCGAGTATTGTTGGTACAACTGAACGGTTTAAACAAGCGATCTGCGAGCCTGCCAGACTTCTCTTAGCGCCGCAGAAAAGAGGGCGACAGTTATTTCCAAAACTCTAGTGTTATATTCTTCTTGCTAAAATTTTAACGTTAATTTTTATATTCGAATTGAAATGCTACCTACGACGGTGTTGGTATTCCTGGGCAATTTAGACGAATCCTTTGCGGATCTCTCCGCGTTCTAAGCGTCACAGAAACGAGAGACACATTTTTTTCAAACATTCGTATTTCAATCTTCTTGCCGATCTTCTATTGTTAATTGATGCTTTTGTTTTGAAAGGCTTTCCACAACAGTGAATGGTCTGGGAAAGTTGGCACACCTGGGTACTGATTCGTTGATCTTACATTCTTCAGTTTGTGTGACAGTAACTGAGACAGTAATGTTTACATAATTATCGCATTTATATTCTCCGATCGTTCGTTGTTCTGTGATATCAATTCCAAATACATCTCAACAGAACGACGAATGGGCCCGGAATATTATTGTTACGAATAGATGGTTCTTCTCGCTCTATCCACTCTCTCTTTCCGGTTCCTATTTGGCAAGTCCCACTTACGTCACCCGGCAGAAATTACTCATGGGTGCACTTTAGATTGCATTTTACTATTTTTCTTTTTCTTCCTTTTCCCCCTTCTCGGCTAATCAAAACTTTCGTTCAGAACTGGGTTGCCTGAATGATTCGGACGCTTTAGAGAAACATACTTACCAAGGGTCTTCTTGGACTTAGGCATCATTTATTTGTAATTTTCTCAATATTCTCAGTGTATTTTCAAACATCTAGCTATGTCTTCGCACAATTTCACGCACGTATCTGATCATTTTCACATACTTTCTCATTTTTGTTTGTAAGATAATTTTATTGGTACTTGGATCCACGATAATTCAAGGTATAATATATTATTTTACCATTCTCATTTGAAATATCTTATAAAAGTTTCTGATACCATCCATCAGAATTACGGATTGTATTTCTCAAAATATCTCACAAAATACTTTAAATATCTTAGATGGAGTAGATTAGTTATAAAATGGGGTAACTTTTCTAAATAACTTAACACAGGCGGTCAAAATAGATATGAATTAATTTACACTCCGTCTATTACTGTGTACTTTCATGTTTACCACTCCCAACTGTTATTAATGCATGGGGTCCTAAAATACCCCCAGGTATAGTACCTGATAGGAAAACGCAGAATCGTACGCGGGTTGTAATTCTTGAACTTATTATGAACTAACGAGAGTTCCGGCGTTGCTCGGACTTCCTTCATATCCAGTCCTTATGAAAGAGGAAAAAGATAAGTTTTATGTAAATCACGATGTTAATGATTATTATTTTTAATGTAATTGGTTAAAGTTTTAATAAAATGCTATAAGTTTCTTTCATTGTATTTTAAAGTTCATTGCTATGAGATTAAAAATGTTTATCTTACGCACAGCTTCTGGCCTTTAGTAAATTTGGTAGATAGCAGTTCTACCGTACTGCTCGTGGCTTCAGGCAGAATATATTAGAAACAAATCTACTCTTAGCTACAGGCGAAAAATAATGATCGTGCTTCATCTACCAACATATTTAGATTTATTACCAATTCTGCAAATACGTTTGAGATCTTGGTGGCAGAATACACCAACTAAACATTACAGAACTTGACAACTATACAAAATTTTACAAAATATACAAATTTTACAAATTAACATGAACATGTCACCGTGCAAGCTTTCATAGCACTCCACCTCACCACACTTCACTTCACCACACTTTTATTTTCCCCAATTGTTGTACTAATCTTTATCAGTCTTTGCAAGGGCAGTTTTAAGAAAAGCCTGTAAAACTTTCGTATCTATCCGTACACTGCTTCTTGTGGTATCTATGTAGGGCACATGTTTATTAGTATAGATTTGTGTGTTGTCTTCCAAACGTAATGGCCAAGTACCGGGCCAGGCGATTGGCGTGCGGGCGGTCGCGTGAGGCACGGGCCGGGCCGTGCGCGTGGCGCACGCTCCGGAAGCGCCTCTTTGTGTTGGCGCGGCACGCTCCTCGCTCACGCTCCTCGGGGCCGGGCGCCCAAGCGAACGTTGAAGCGCGTTATCATAGGCTTCTGCGCTACGTCTTCTAAACTATAGACCGGACCCCATGCATTAATAACTGTTGCGAGTGGTAAACATGAATGTACACAGTAAAAGACGGAGTGTAAATTAATGCATATCTATTTTTTTGACCGTCTGTCTTAAGTTTTGTAAGAGAAGTTACCCAATTTTAAAATTAATTTAATCCATCTAAAATATTTAAAGTATTTTGTGAGAAATTTCGAGAAAAACGATCTGTAATCAAATGCTGATGGGTTGTGTGAGAAACTTTTATGAGATATTTGAAATGAGAATGGGAAAATAATAAATTATACCTGGGACTATCGTGGATCCGAATTCCAATAAAATTTCAGAATTTCGTGCACCAGGTGCGCCAATTGCACGTCGGCGCAAGAGACGTATTAAATAGCACCATCAGTATTTGTAACCCATTAACTGTTCGGGAGTCGCCGCATCCTAGGCACATTTTGCCCTGAAGAAGGTTGCAGAATGGCGGCCGAAACTTTGGCACCTGGTCCTAGGATGAGTCTCCCGGACAGCCATGTAGTTACCGACGCCGGTCATGGAAGCCTACGCTCTATGAGTATCTGTTGATAAGCGTTGATCAGTCTCAGTGCATCAACTGATGTCATTGCAGCGCTTCTAACCGGGAGGTCCTAGGTTCGAGTTCTGACGGCGGTAGGATTTTAGACACTAGCTTTTCAGCTAGGTCGAATTCAGCTGCTGTATGGAGGAGAGTTCTAGCGGCCGGCTGCTCTGATCGGTAGTTTTCCGTGGTTTCTCCGATCAACACCAGGCGAATGCCGGAGCAGTACCCTAACAAACGGGCCACGGACCGCGCGCGATCTGTCCTTCCTCTTCCTTGTCCTATCCTCTCCCCTTACACACTCACTTACACTAACATGCACTACACTACCACATATTCCGGGAGACCGGTCAGGAGCTTAGAGCTTGTCCCGGCTGGGGCGGTGCCCTGCTGGTGGGAGAGTCCTGGTTAGGGGGAAACCCCACTAGCCGACGGTAGGTCGGCGCCGGATCTCGCCATCCAGCGGGGGAAGATCACCGCCATCTCCCGAGAAAAAGCATGCACTACACTAAAGGGACTAATGACCGAAGTAGTTGACGCGCCCGGAAACACGAAAAAATCAATCAATCAATCGATCAATTGTTGGTCAGTCGGTCGGCTCGCTTATCAGTTCAAAGAGCCAGCTCAGTTTGCTTATTAGTATGTGCTAGTGGAGGTTGTTTCGTTGGATGGCACTCCCTGTGCACATCCGGTCTCTTTCGGAGAAGAAATGGAGGATTCACGAGGACGGAACGTATAAAGAAGAATGGAAGCGAAATTATATATTCATCGCTAAAGACCCAAAAGTCAAAGGCTTCATTTGATAGCCTAAGTTAACGTAAGCCTGTTAGCGTAAGATTATCAGTCGCGACCGGTCAGCATTAATTGCTCACAGCACTAATGCCCAGAGCGTATCACTTCCCGGCTTGCGACCCCAAGGTCAGCCGCACTGGTTGTAAGTGGTAGCGAGAAGCGTGCATTTTCTGCCGATCCCGGGTTTATTCTTGTACAGAGCCTTTAGCTTAACTCGCAACCCATGTCTGAGAGTATTTGCTCTTGTTTTGGTAATTTGGCAACTGCGTCCCTTTGCCACCTTTCAAGACACATGTGCGTGGCATGCTGAGACAGCAAATGAGGAGGCGACTGCCTACCCGGTTTTTCATACTTCTCCTCCCTACTGGCCAAACATAAGCTGCGACTCATCTATCTTAGGAGGAAAAAATGAATCGACCGCTGTATTGAAGTGCAATAACCGTGCATGTTCTATAACATATCGTCTTTCATTTTAACATGATTACAGTGTATTTTAATATTTGGCGCATTTTGGAACGCTATTGGACGTAATTTTATTCATGGAATTGCCCTATTAAATACCACTCGTGCTTCGGAAATTCTCTGATGAATCTCCTTTTCGCTTGGCGAGTCGGAAATTTATCGATAATTTCCGAAACACTTCTGATATTACCTATGGTAATTTCTGTCTACTTGTATGATTTATTCATTCAGCCAAGTTTGTCGAATGTAAATAAAACAAAGTTGAATGGCGAAGGAGTTCCACAATGTGTTGCTTTCGACTGAGCCCATCTGAGGAGAGAGCTCTTGCTCGGGGCGTCGAGGCCGTTTGTGTGACGAACGCCCATCGGCGCCCAGCACAGCCGCTGTGCGTGGCGCCCTAGAGAAATGGATCGGGGGGGGGTGACGTTGACACGGGTCCGCTGGCGACAGCCGCTGCGTCGTGCGACACCGGAAGGGACTCGGACGCGCCTCCGCCTTCCTCTCTTTCGCCCCCCCACCCCTCACGGCGACTCCCAAACCAACATTTGCCTGGTCGCGCCGTTGCCTCCACGCGCCGCTGCGGCGCGATGCCTGCCTTAGGGCCATACTGATTCTCACAGGGTCCTCGTGGGGTACATCCAGTGGCGCGGATAGGAGGAGGCCGCCCCGGGTGGCACCGTTTTAGGGGTGACACTAATTAGAGAATTCAGTCGCTGTCTGGAGGAGAATTCTGGCGGCCGGCTGCTCTGATCGGTAGTTTTCCCTGGTTTCTCCTATCAACACAAGGCGAATGCCGGAGCACTTCCCTACCAAACGGGCCACGGACCGCGCGCGATCTCTCCTTCCTCTTCCTTGTCCTATCCTCTCCCCTTACTCACACACACTTACATGCACTACTCTACCACACATTTCGGGAGACCGGTCGCGAGCTTAGAGCGTGTCCCGGCTGGGGCGGTGCTCCGCTGGTGGGAGAGTCCTGGTTAGGGGGAAACCCCACTAGTCGACGGTAGGTCGCCGCCGGATCTCGCCATCCAGCGGGGGATGATCACCGCATCTCGCGAGAAAAAAAACATGCACTACACTAACGGGACTAATGACCAAAGCAGTTGACGTGCACGGAAACACGAAAAATCAATCAATCAATCAACTAATTAGACAATTTTATTATGCTAAAATTGAAGTTGAAACGCTCTTAGTCTAATAATTTGGGCAGGACTGTAAAGTTGGAAGTATATAATTTTAATGATTTATTGATCCAGGTGAATAAGCTGATAAGTCATAAACACTTAATCTTACAAAGAGAGCAGAAAACAACGTTTAAATGAATCAAATCAGGAATTAATGATAATTAAACGAAGGTGATATTCCAACAAAACTATTTTTGAGTAGGTTTTGTTTGAGTATCATTAATTCATTTCTTATAACATTAGTTTAAAGTTGTTTTTTCCTCCCCTGTAAAATTAATGGGGGTCAAAGATACAACATTCACTTTATAATGTTGTAGAAATGTCAAGTGCAAATACACTTGTATTTTTATTAAATAATATATAGACTATTCAGTCATAGATAGAGGTGACACCAATTAGAAAATTTTACATTCCTGCTCAAATTATTAGGCTGGAATTGAAATTGATACGCTCTTAGTCTAATAATTTATACAGATCTTGCGGGACTGATCTTTATATTTAATTTAGAGGAGTGATTCCATTAGTTTTGCCTCGGGTTACACCAACTGCAGCTACGCCACTGGATATATTAAAGAATAACGGAGTTATTAATATTAAGATTTAGTGGACCCGGCAACGCTTCGCTATTGCTCTGTATTACACTTCACATGCTACTGGTCACGTGACTGTTAATCATGTTTTATGCTACGCTCTGCAAAAATTAAAATTGATGAAAAACTTTCTCGCGAGAATAAGTTTGTACCATGTTCCGGTTTGGACATGGATGTCAAGTATCCTATTGTGAAAACGTCCTCCCTCAAGTTTGGACATGCATTCGCTACTTCACTGTCTTGGAGAAATTTGATTTACTTATCCGAGGTAACGTCCATGTAATGATTCCGGCCGATATTTCACAATCGCAGGGGCAGAATGTACAGCTACAGATGCGCTTAATACTTGACGCTGCGACGGCTTGTCAAAGAGTTTGTCCCCAGGGAGCGCTTGAGTCTTTATATGCGTATAAATCATCAACAACCCCTCCATAAGTTCGATTTAATTGAAACCACTCTTTAAACACTCCCCCTACGTATAAGAAGAAAGTGCGAACATTCCAGTGAAATCGGTTCAGTAGATTTTACGAGTGTGTGCGAAAGCACATTCCCTTTTATTTATAAATGGATATTGTATTGAGAGATCGGATATATTGAGAGTGGATTGACGGTTAGCATACCAGACGGTTATACCCAAGTTCGCCGGTTTAAAACTGATCGAAGCCATTTATTTTTAAGGAGGAAAATATCCTTCGCACTCTTTTTTGGAGTGGAAGTAATGTCGACTATTCCATTTTGTAGATTTACTACTTGTAAAAGATCCTCAAGAGTGAAAGAAACCTCGGAGCAAAATTCATATCTTATATTTCGTCGCCGGAGCGATACCTCCTTTCACTGCTAAATGACAAAAGAAGGATAGCGGAATTTGCGTGATCAGGTGGAAGACGGTCTGTGCTTAGCCACGTAAAAAAGGTCACATTGATTGCTTTAAAAGTAAGGAGTATTTGCTTAAAATAAATATTTTGTATTAAGTGTCAAACAAACGTAGGGAACCTTAATGCTAATAATGTCTTATTTAAACACTTTTCAATTTATTTACTATTGTGCAAGAAAGTTATTATGTTAACTTTCAAATCACTTTGCGACATCTGTGAAAAGGAATATAAGGTGAACATGGCAATTTTTGTACTACCTTCCTTGCTGTGCAAGAATGCCAAGCATTCAGTATTTACATACGACCATTTTTGCCTCCCTGTACATAGAACTACTTCTTTAATTATATCCTGTAACTTGAATCAAACTCCCCTCGAGTTAGTCTCCGGGATGCTCTGTGGCGAAATATCTCCCAGATTAGTTTCTGAGGTGCAGTCGGTTTTATTTTTCCTCTCGCGTGGCAAACTCATGCTGAAAATGACGAAAGTTGTTCACTCTGTCCAAAATAAAAAGAGTGCGGAAAAGGATTATCAAGTTGAGCTCTGTGAGATTCGTCTCTAAACTTGACGTCTTACAACTCGGCTCCTGTGTTCAAAGCGTGGCGGACACATTTCAGTCCGAGGCAGTTCGTCGTTGAGAGGGAGTAGTACGTTATAGTTAGTAGCCCGATAAACAGAAAATAACAGACGGGTCGGAAGTTCGCAAACCTAGGCAGTAGCCGAAGTTTATAATCAACCAGGTCTGTTTCATCATTCGATAAACGTTGAAACACGAAAATATAATTTAATAAAAGTTCTCATAACGAAAGTCTTAAAAGACGAAACAGTTACTCCGTTCCTAAAGAAAGAGAGAGAAAAATGGCGTAGGGTCCGTTGTCGACGTCCATCCTCATCAACTGGTATGCGACAGTGAATGATATCCAGTATTATAGTAGATCCAAGGGCTTATCTTCCAGTGGGCCAGAGAAAGAAGTCCCCCCCTTAGCCGAACGGATGGCACCTCGCACACGAGAAGACAAAAGAAGTCGGCGTGCTCCTCGGCCTCCTGCGAGCGTGTGGCCTGCGCGGCGGGCGGGCGGGCGGTGGAGGGGGCGGCTTTATTGCATCGCCTCGGCATGCATGTTTCATGCGCTCTTTGCTGCTTTACGGCGCGCGCCCGTTACGGGCGTAATGTGGCGACCGCAGGCTCCTTCGGGGCAGACGCAGCCTCTTTAAATTTGCTCCCCTCCCGTCCCCCGCTCGCCCCCCTCCGCGCCGGCTGAGTTAGCTCAACGCTACAACTGTTGCCACGGCCGCCACTGTGAGGTCGTAACCTTCGAGTCCCGACCGGGAGAGGTGGCTCAGGATTGCAGTGCCTCTGACTGGGAGGTCCTAGGGTTAGAGTTCTGACAGAGGCAGGATTTTTGACAGTATCTACATAGCTAGGTCTAATTCAATAGTTCTCTGGATGGAATTCCAGCGGCCGGCTGCTCTGGTCGGTAGTTTTCCGCGGTTTCTCCGATCAACTCCAGGTGAATGCCGGACAAACAGATCACGGACCGCGCGCAATCTTTGCTTCCTCTTCCTTGTCCTACCCTCACCCCTTACTCACTCTTATATTTACATGCACTGCACCACCACACTTGCTGGGAGACCAGTCGGGAGCTTACAGCTTGTCCCGGCTGGGACCATGCCCTGCTGGTGAGAGATTCCTGGTTGGGGAAAACCTCGCCAGCCCATGGTAAGTAAGAATGATTAAAGGACAAAGAAAGGCAAGGAAAGATCGCGCGCGGTTCATGGTGCGTTTGTTAGGGTACTTGTCTGGCGTTCGCTTGGTGTTGGTCGGAGAAGCCATGAAAAACTACAAAACCGAGCAGCCGGCCGCTAGAATTCTCCTCTAGACAGCAGCTGAATTCGACCTAGCTATGTAGCTCGTGACGAAAATCCTGCCGCCGCCGGCATTCGTACCCTACGACCACTCCCTCAGAGGCACTGCAGTGACGTCTGTTAATGCTCTGAGCCACCTGTTGGTCCGCTGTCTCGAGGAGAATCTTTTTCACACACACACACACACACACACACACACACACACACACACACGTACACTTACACTTGCACTTGCACTTACAGTTATATTTACACTTACGCTTGCAGTTGCACTTACACCTGCACTTGCACTTAGTTATATTTACACTTGCACTTACACTTTCACTTTCACTTACACTTACACTTGCACTTACACTTACACTAGCACTTGCACTTACACTTACACTTGCACTTGCACTTACACTTACACTTGCACTGGCACTTGCACTTACACTTACACTTGCACTTGCTCTTACACTTGCATTTGCTCTTACACTTGCACTTACACTTGGACTTACACTTGCACTTGCACTTGCACTTGCACTTACACTTACACATTTACATGCACTGCACTACCCTTCATGTCAGGAGTAGAGTCGGGAGATTAGCGGTTGACCCGGCTGGGGGAAGAAAGCGAACTGCCACCTTGCGGGTTGTAACTAGCACAATACTTACTGCCCTAATGACCACAGCTGACGACGCGCCCGACAACAACAGTCAACCAATCAGTCCAGCGTATTTCCACTCGTGTTTTCACGCGGTTGGGAGTCCTTGGCCTCGCGGTTCTGTCGAGCTCTGTGGTGCACCGACCATCACTCTCGTTTTGTCTCGTTTTCTGCTCCTAAGAAATAATGACATCATTCGGAATCGCAAACGTTTACAAAGGGAATGAGGTTCTGAAGTTGAGGTTTTTCAATAGCAAGATCATGTACTGCCCAATGCTTTCACTGTATGTTCGTATTCATCAGGGGTAAGTAAGTAATCATTTCACTTGTTGCATATAATGTGCTTTGACGATTTTTGAAACCGCTTCTGTACACCTACAAACTGTTCGGTCTGCCTATACTTAACAATAGTACAATATAAAACGATAATGAAATGATGATGTAATGATGATGTAATGCAATGATGAACTTCACGGGAGTGTATTAATACCCATTACATCGAGTTTCATACAGTACTTTTTCTACGACTTTTATAAGTTAAATTTTTACATTGGATCGTTTCGTGGCAGTTGACATGCAGGATTCAGCCAAGGCCACCTTCCCTACCCTCGCATGCTGCCGCAGGTGGCTGTGGTTACCAGTTCGCCTGCGAGGGAGTACTGCGCTAGTCAAATAGGATCAAAGTGAAATTACGATCCACTTTATTTTTTATATACCACAAACAAATTACTAATGATAAAAGAAATTAAGACTGACAAGCATAATATAATATTAATTGCAATTTTAATGAACACAATCGAATGAAACGTTTATTAGAACGATTCTGAATGATTAATTGTCAATATTTGGTTTGTAAACATCTCTAGGATTGGTCAAGACCATTATCATAAAAAAAGCTGTATCGTAATGAGTATCATTATGCAACTGGTTGCAGCCAACAAATGACAGCATTATACAATTGGAGAAGAAAAATATAGTTCTTAGAGATACTCAACGGTTGAGATAGGGTTGCGTCTATTTGCACCTCTTCTAGTAATTACGTATTATTAGTAAATATAAAATTATGGAAATTTACCATGAATATTTAAAAACTCGTTTATTACATTTAATAGTGAGTGATAATATGTTTTGTAATGCTAATGTATGCAAAATATACAATTGTAAGGTTGATGTAATTGAATGATCTAAATTCAGTAACCACTTTCCGTTTGTAGTTTGAAGAGATCAAAATACCATGACTTACAAAAAGGATGAAAATGATACCTGATTTTGAGAATAATAAGAATAATAAAATATTTTTTAAATGTAAAAACACTTTTGAAACTATTTTTTTCTCGTTTGCGTCGAAATATTCTTTCGTGGTAGGTTCAACATAATTCGCAGTCACTAAAAACATTTCCATTTCTAAGGTAAATTTAAGATCCATAAATAATAAACTCTAATTACTACGGATTGTTTTGAAAACTAGTGATAATCCCAGATTTATTTAATGGGAAACACGCTCTGGAAGAAAAAGGAAGAACTCGATCGGGGTACGATTATAATGCTAGAGCCACACATCATAGTGAAATGAAAAATGTCACATAGCAGAATCTACCGTGTCGCCCTGAATGAAATATCTGGAAGGGGAATATTTCTGAAACGAAAAAGGGCTTGGCCTATTTTTTCATTAAATGAAATAATTATTTTTTCTTTATTACTTTTGGTTTTGTGTTGGATTTGTATCCAATGGTAAATACCTTTTTATATGTGTTTTTTCCTGTTTTTGGATGAAAATTGTGTATACAGAAGTTTCTTTCTTACAAACCTTACTTTTTATTCGCATGTATTCCTTTAACTCAGCTATGCCTCTTTTCTAAGATGAAGATTATATTAATTTATTTTGTTAAATTTTTGGTAGGTCAATAATAGTAAGGTAATTAATTTTTTTTCTCTTCTTATTAAGGAGACAAATTATTTTAAAAGACTCAACAATGGTAGTCATTCCACATCTACAATGACCTCTCAGTGTCAGCTCTTGCTACTCTCTCTCTCTCTCTCTATCTATCTATCTATCTATCTATCTCTCTCTCTTTCTCTCTGCATTTGTCTGCTCTCTCCGGCCCTGTCTCTGTCTCTGTGTATCTCACTCTGAGTCTGTAAGCCCCTTTCTGTCTCTCTCTCCCTCTGTGCATCTCTCTGCCTCTCTGTCTCTCTCCCTCCCTCTCTGTCTCTATCTCTAATTCCCTCAATGCTTTTTCGTCTCACAGAACTACCGTTCAACTAGTACGACCCTCCTTTTTCGGGGCCCTTTTTTTTGCTTCTAATGACAGAGCCCGACGCGGTGCCTCTGGCGGCAGGAATTTCGTAATTATCAAACTCCCTCTTTTATTGTCGAGTCCATTTTGCTTCGCGCGTAAGTACCGCGTGGGACTTCTTCCCCATTTCCCCTCTGCTTCCCCCCTCGGGTTGCGGTGTCCTGTTCCTGCAGCGGGGGGGGGAGAAATTCAGCTGGACTGGTATGTACTCTGCTGGATGTAAAAAATGGAGATAGAGAATAAATGGAAATATTCGCGGACCAGTTGTTTGAAGTGAAGAAAGAACGAGAACATGACTTCTGGGAAACATGCCCTATATTTACATTTGAAATGGAAGCACCTTCTTATCTAAGAGAACTGTTTAGTTCCGTTACAGAGAACGGAGACGATATTTCTGTGGGAAATTAGACTCTATTTGTTTGAAATAATGGCTAAATACTAGTTGAAACTATTTTAAATGACATATGTTTTAACGGTGAAAATGTGGTCAATGCTAACTCTCAAATATTTTTTGTGGCATCTGAAACACGCTTTAATTGAGAGGTCGGCGCATTGTGGCAGGTGTAATGATACGGTGAAATACAAAAGAAAAAAGTCTGATCTTCAACGGTGGGCTTAAGTTTCATTATCACATTCATAGAGATGGTTTTATAAAGGCAATTATCACACATACTTTTATGAACTCATTGTAATATTTTTCTTATGGTACACTGGAATGCATTATTTGAACTACAATTTAATTATTGATTATGCATCATTAAACTGCATGATTTCGTCATGCTTGACTTATCCTCTTTGCGGTTTTTCTGAGTTTACGAATTTCGTTAAGGGTTCTTTTGTCTTCGTTCCAAGATAAGTTCCACCTCCATTTGTAAATTCTTTAGAACTGTAATTTTATCCGAAGTGTCGGAATAAAAGCTGTAAACTTCTAGTAAATATGAGAGTCGAAGATGATTTCTTGTGGCAAATTACGCGCGGTGGGAAACCTCATGTGGATAACGAGCGTACCCAGTGGGAATTGCGCCTGGTTGGCAGGCTGTTCACCGTGCGTAATGTTTTTCAGGTCACATTCTTTTGCTGTTCAAGAAATTTCATGTAAAATAAACAGATAAAAAATAAAGTCTTTATTGGTGGCGACGCTCAGGTCATTTAGTCTGCTCTTCCGCCTGACCAAATTCAAAATTTATATTACAATAGTGCATAGTAAAAGGAAGGCATTCAATGAAAAATACGTAGGCAATTTGGATGAAGGGTTTCTCACATTGAAGACAGGAGTGAGAGCGAGGGAGGAAGATTTTGATAGAAAAAAACAATTTCACACAGCATTTGTGTGATATAATGTATTAATTTCAAGTTAGGGATGTATAAAAAAAAATTATATACTATGTACGCATCTGTCGAAAATGGATTGCCCTTTTCTTGCTCTCTGCTTCTATTTCTTATATTTATTTTCTCTCAAGTAGTGTCTCGCCTCTTCGTTGTACATTGCTCTTACTCTTTTCTCACTGCTCTCTTGTCATCCGTTGTTTTGAGCTCGTGTTGAAAACCAACTTCCTACCGTTGGGTCTCTTCTTTTTCAAATTATTGCCCTTGACCTTCCCTCTTCCTTATTTCTTTCATTCTTTGTTTTGTCTTCTTATATTACTTCTTCGTTGGATGTCTGTCTTTAACTCTGTTTCCTTCCTCGTTGCTCTACCTCTTTTTGCTTCTTTCGAACAGAATATCTCCCTTTCATACAAAAGGCACCTTCCTTTCGTACAGAATATCTACCTTTCATTTTCATTATGATTATCATTCCCTTTTAGCTGCTCTCGTCATTATTGATAATGCTTGCCCCGTTCCATGACTTGTTATTTAGCTTATATAATTCGTCTTCTCTGCCTTGTTCTCTTTTCTGTTTTTGCTTTTTTCTCCTTTCCCACTCCCGTCGCATTTTATCCTCATGCTGAGGAGAACTTGAATGAAAACCTCCAATCTCTCTCTCTCTCTCTCTCTCTCTCTCTCTCTCTCTCTCTCTCTCTCTCTCTCTCTCTCTCCACATGGCACCTTCTCGCCTTTCTACGATGATCCTTCTGCCCGGTTCTCGTTCCCAACAATTCATAGTTCTTCACCGATGTTCCTCGTTAACCCTCCTCATACTTCCTACTGTTCTCCACTGCTCTTTTGATACCCAACTTCTTCAGTTCGTTTTGAAGGACAACTTTCTGAAGTTAAAAATATCACCTTCATCTTTAATATTTAAATTATCTTTCTACTCTTTTTCTGCTGAATTCTCTAATCCTGTATCTCTCATTCCTTGTCTTGTATTTTTCCAAATTTATACGTTGTCCGCACATTTTTCTTACTCTTCCCCATGCTCCCTCGTTCCTCATATTCACTATACATTTATAAGCTGCTTCGTCTCCTTTAAAATCTCGCCCTTCAGTATTGATCCTCCTTCCTCTTTCCTCGCTCCCGGATGCTACTATCTGCAGTTTACTTCCTCATATACATACAATACCCAGAGCGTACTATTCTATATTTTAAATTCTTCATCATTGTAGAAATCACGACCGTTAATAAGTAGTAGGAAAATCACGGGATCGGTCAATTAATGGATTACACTAGTTTGCCAACGTTTCGGAATATTATATTCATTATAGTACTTTCTTTCGGGCCGTGGCCATGGTCGGACCTGCTATGGACGTGGGTGCTTCAGTAACTCTGTATTGGAGTTGTGCTGTGGAGAAACATTATGGTTGACCATTATATGTATTAGTAAGCCCTGATGATGCAATAAAATATTCCGAAACGTTGGCAAACTAGTGTAATCCATTAATTGACCGATCCCGTGATTTTCCTACTAAATTCTTCATCACTCAGAGATTGCCACATTCCAATTTTTATGTTATCATATTCAGTCTCTTTTAAACTCTCTCAGCGTTACCAACCTATCCACAAACCGCTCTCTCTTGTATACACCCATCTATTATTTCACTTTCTTTTGCTCTCTGATTTTTTCTACCTTTGTTTACCTACACCTCTTTCTTACCTACTTTTACTTCTACTTTGCTGCAGCCAAAACACTTTCTCGCGGATTTTTTTCTGTACGTCTTTTCCATTCATATTTCAAATATTTCCTTTTACACTCTAATCTCATCATTTCTATTTACTTTCTTTTCACCGACACACTTTCGTAGAAATGCCGTTGTTTCTTATTTCACAAAATTGTTTCGAAAAGCGAACCCATTCTTTCCAATTTTCAAAGCCTTTATCTTTCCTCTGCATTCAAGTTTTTCTCCCTGTATTATTAATTTACTTTGGGTTGGAGAGGAGAAATGTTATTCTATTTCTTTCTCTATATTTCTTATAAACCAGGCTTTGTTTCCCAAGGTTCAGAACATTCTCCCATATTTTTATAAATATCCAAACTTCCAAATATCTTCATTCTCTCGAAACATTCACAGCTTGTTGCTTTTTTGTCAGCATTCTACTCTACATTTATATTTATTATATTATCAACCTTTTGGCTCCCCGTATTTTTTCCCTTTCTGAACTGCAAAACTTGCCACACTTCGTACATAGTATCCTTCCACCTGACGACTTTCGAAACATCCAGTTTTCCTTGATATGAACGTCTTGACCTGATTGTTCTGAACCTCCCAAAACGACTTTTCCCTTTGTTAACTTCACCATCAATGTACGTTCACCTTTCTCAATCTTTCTCCCTTTCTTGTTTGCCATCTTGCCATCATCTCAGTCTCCTTTACCCCTTTTCATCGTAGAGCATGCATCTCATTGGTCACCGTAAATTTCTTCCGAGGAGTTCTTTTGACGGACTCATAACCTTTTCGCAACCGATTTTCCTCGCCTTTGTAACACCTCTGTAATTGTATATTTTCCCCTGATTGTTACCATCTTTGAACGTATCCCATGTCCCAGAGTCGTCATATTTTCCACTCTCTGTACCTTCTCTTCTATTTCACAAATGGTTTCTCTTTGCAAACATACCGTTATCTTCTTTCAGTTATATACCTTGACCACTTTTTAAAATATTTTCAAGCTCTCGTTGTTGTTGCTTTTTTTTTACATTCCTGAAATGCGTAACCTCTACTATTTTGCACAAGACACCTTTCAACCATAAGACTTTACCTTTTAGCTACAAAACTTCACTTTTCAGCCGTCTGCATTTGTAACGTTCGAACATACATACCTCTTTAAACTTCCTTCCCGTTCTCCTCACGTTAACTTTTACTATCATATGTCTGCAACTTTCTCATTTTCTGACGTGAACTTCTAACTATGCTCACACATCTCACCTTTCCTTTCGGTATCCTGTTTCCCCTCCCAACGCACCCTTCCAACCCTCCATAAGTCCTGTGAGTGAATGCGGTAGGCTGTTTCCTCCACCCGGTATCTCCGCCAGCGATGTACCTCCCCAGCTGGGGCTAGCTCTACGCGCCCGACTGGACTTCCGACACGAATAATGTGTGTGTGCCTGTGTGTGTGTGTGTGTGTGTGTGTGTGTGTGTGTGTGTGTGTGTGTGTGTGGAGAGGATATGACAGAAAGGAAGGAAAGATTGGGTGTAGTCCGTGGACTTTGCTTTCATATTCCTTCTGCATTCGCCTAATATTGATAAAAAAAACAATTCAATAACTACCGGGTGGAGCAGATGGTCGTTCGAATTCTCCTTCGGATAACACGGAAGCACTAGCTAGATAATTAGACCGAATACATCCGCTGTGTGGAGGAGAATTCTAGTGGCCTCCTGTTTTGTTCTGTAGTTTTCCCTCTTTTCTCCGATCAACACCAGGCGAATGCCGGAGAAGTACCCTAACAAACGGGCTACGGACCACGCGCGATCTTTCCTTCCTCTTCCTTGTCCTATCTCACCCCTTACACACACACACACACACACACTATCATGCTCTACACTACCACATATTCCGGGAGACCGGTCGGGATCTTAGAGCTTGTCCGGGCTTAGGTGCTGTCCCGCTGGTGGGAGATACCTAGTTGGGGAAAACCGCAAGCCGCCGAGCAGGTCGTCTCCGGTTCTAGCCAACCACCGATATAGATCACCGCCACCTCCAGCAAAAACGTGCACTACACTTACGGGACGAGCGACCTTAAGTGTTGACGCGCCTGGAATCACTAGTCCATCCCAGCGAAGTGTGTGCTGAGGCGACGGTGTTGTGTCGCAGGCGGCTGCTTCCGCGGGAGAGGCCCCGCCTCTCATTTGGCGCTGCCTGCGCCTCGCGGCCCATCTCCGGCGGCGCCTCGCCCGAGGCCCGAGATAAGATCAAAGGCGAATGAATCTCCCAGGAGGAGATACCGCCTGGGCTCAGCCGGCGCCGTCTCGCCGACTTCCGACGCGTGACGGACTCGCTCGCAGGGGAGGGGGGCGTTCAAGATGGCGGTGCCAGGGGAAGATGGGGAGAGCGCTCTGGCGTTGGAATAAGACATTTAGTTCGCCCCCACCCCCACCCCGCATGTGCGTGGTTTAGTTTGTAGTAGTTGGTTGGTTAGTGATTCCGGGCGCGTCTACTGATTTGGTGATTAGTCTCGTAAGTGTAGGGCATGTTTTTCATCGGGAGATGGTGATCTTACCCCGCTGGATGGCGAGATCCGACGCCGACCTACCGTCGGCTAGCGGGGTTTCCCCCTAACCAGGACTCTCCCACCAGCGGGGCACCGCCCCATCCGGGACAAGCTCTAAGCTCCCGACCGGTCTCCCGGAATATGTGATAGTGTAGTGCATGCTGGTGTGTGTGTGTGTGTGTGTGTCTGTAAAGGGAGAGGACAAGGAAGAGGAAGGACAGATCGCGCGCGGTCTGTGGCCCGTTTGGTAAGGTACTGCTCCGGCATTCGCCTGGTGTTGATCGGAGAAACCACAGAAAACTACCCATCAGAGCAGCTGGCCTCTAGAATTCTCCTCCAGACAGCGACTGAATTCGACCCACCTGAAAAGCTAGTGTCGAAAATCCTGCCGTCAGGACTCGAACCTGGGACCTCCAGGTTAGAGGCGCTGCAGTGACATCAGTTGATGCACTGAGCTACCGCTCCCTGTTTAATTTGTAGTAAAGAACCTTATGCATTTTCCGGCAGAGAAACATACCCTCCGCTTTAAGATTTCAAAGTTTGTTATGTATAATAATAAAAATGAATTCAACCGCATGTAAGTGACATTGATACTACAAAAAGGAGTGTATGAATTTGTATGAAATGTTTACAGGCTCTTCTTCAGGATTGTTGCTGTCTACTAGCAAAATTTGGTAAAGATCAATACAACATGCAAGTGGGAAATTAATAATTTAAAAAATATATTGGTAGATGCACCACGATCATTATTCTTCGTCTCTCACTAAGAGGAGTTTGGTTCCTAATAGACTTGTTAGAGATCAGTAGCAGTGCGTAGGATGGACATCTTTAATTTAATAGCGATGTTCCATGAAATAAAATGAAAGAAAGTTATAGTATTTTATTAAATATTGAACCAATTACATTAACAGTAAACATCTTGAACAGCGTTGCGTACATAAAATTGTTCTCTTTCTTCTTTCACAAGGAGTGGATACGAGGAAAGCCCTGGCAATGCCGGGTATTTTGCTAGTAAATTATAATCGCTATGACGGATGAATTCTAAGCGATCATTTGTGGAATGTTATTAGAAATAATCATATTTTGACAATTGTTCAAACATCCCTCATATTTACAATAAAATGATGGTATCCGCACAATTAATTTATTTTTCTAAGAAGGAGCTGATCAGGTTGTAGGAAGAGCCACAGTCGTGTTGCCGGCTCTCCAAATTGTCTTCGCATTCACTTTCGAAGTTACGTGTACCGCTTGTTCTCGAATGTGCTCCTACACCTACATATTTATGTCGCTATGTTTTGTATGTGTTGTAGTAATTTTTGTCATGCCTGTGTAACAGTAGCAGTACAAGATGATAGAGGCATAACTGCCACCGTTGGAGACCGTAAATCTTTACCTCCGACATGTGTTGAGTATCAGCACGTTTGTGTCTCCTACCTTGTTGCGAATTAGCAATCATTACCTATAAGTGCACCTGCAGAAAATGACGGACTGTTATTGGTTGGCTTCTGAAATGGTCAGGGGTGAGTGATTCAAGTAAATCACACAAAGTATCTGCGGTTCAAAGCATGTAACACTGAATTTCAATTTGCAGAATGTTCGTGACATCCTCCACTATTCACCACGTCTGATGTCACGAGCGCATGCACGTCACGCTTCTAATCTATTACTTCTACGTACACTGAAGTTTACATCTGTTTCAGTTCTATAAAAGTGCTATTTTTTGCTATCAGTACTTATTTACAGACAAAAATAACACATTTTCCACCCCAACACGCAATTACATCGCGACGTTTCGATTGATTATTGTGACGCTTTACAAGTGTTGTATACATAATTTTGCATTGTTAATATACATTGATTATATAAATTCAACATTATTATTATTATTATTATTATTATTATTATTATTATTATTATTTATAGTTCTGGTTTTGTAGTACTGGGAAAAGCTTTTGCTGAATACGATTTTGCCAAAGTCCGACGATAAGATCCGAAGACTCCGGAACCCCCAGACTGGAAGTCGCCTATAGGGAGTAGTTGATTCACGTAGATAGAGCCTCTAATGAAGGACCATTGACTTCGGCAAAATTCTGCGAAGAAAATATTTTTGGATTTTATGCAGTGTGTGTGAATCACAAATGTGTTCAGTAACTCTCTTTTTACCAAAGAAATAATTTTACTTGCGTCCAGAAATACACTACACACACAACATTTTATTAACATTAACGATGTTTGATAAATCTGCTGATCATACTATTCCTGTCGTGCCATTTGTCACGTTGGTCAATCTGAAATCTCAGACTCACTCTTTCACTGTCACTTGGACAATCTCCACTGCCACGTCCCTTGCCTGGCCGCTTTCTTTCCGTCGTTGCTCGGTGCCGTCTTCTGTGTGTGCGCGCGCCCATCCTTCATGCCCTGGACTTCGCGTGCAATGCGGCGAGACAAATGGCGAGCGACGTCGTTCATTTTTCTGCCGGCGGCAATTGTTTAGATAACAGTCTTTGCGTGCGGATGAGGAGTTCTCGTTTCTGGAAGAAAAGTGATTAGGGAATGCCAGATTCTGATTTTTTGTACGGAACTTTTTTTCTGTTGCAAAAATGTATCCGAGAAATGATTGGAGTAGAATATTTTTCATGTGAAAATGCCTATTCGGTCGTTACCAAGCCGACAGGTGAGGCACTATTGCGAGAAATATACTAAGATACATTAGTGACTACCAGATCGCTTCTACATTAGTGACTCATAATGCGGAGTAACTATGAAACCTATAACGAATAGGTCATATCTCTTCGTGTTAGTGTGACAGGATGTGATTCACCTGTATCATGTGTGTAGGCCCATGTGCGAGAGTCACGAACTATTTTGTGCGGAAGTTAACATTAATACAGAGAGGGATCACGTTACATTAGTACAGAGTTAGGACATTGATTTTGGTATCGTCGAGAGTAGAATAACACGGTACTAAAGCGTTAAGTGAAACAATGAAAATAATGTGAATATTTCTTTTAATTTTTTATTGATTCGTTATTGCTTGTTATTGCTTTTGATACGGAGCTCGATACACACTGCATAACTTACCTGGGTTGAGAGAATGGTGGTTACGAGGGAAATATGAAAACCTTTGAATGATGCTCCATGTTCTCTAATGGAGGGGATTACGGGAGGGAAATACGAAAAGACAAACCGTGTCATGTTAACATGTAGTTAATGAGTAAGTAAATCTGAATCATTAAAATTTCGTAAAAAGTAATATCTGGTATTACCACGTGCGTTTAATGGTTCCAATGATCGAACGGCGACAAAAAAATCCAAGGTCGTTTGTCGCCTCTCGATTATTAGAACCCTTATAACGTTCTTGGTGTATAAATATTTATTATTCAGTTTAAATTTCAAATTAATTTAATTCAATTATAATTAATAATATTGTGTAATACGAACCACCATATTTTTAATGTGTGATACACTCAGCTAACTCTGCTCGTAGCTTCGACGTCGGTGGAGTATTATTAAAGGCATCGAAGGAATGTTCCTTATTCATCCATTAACGCCCAGTGTCCTCATTTGCGGATGGTCATTTCTGGTCAAATCAAATTTGCTTCTTTTGCTACATATTGCGAATTTTATTTCTTCAATAGACTTAGACATCCTAAACGAAACATATAAACAAGTTCTTTCATTGTTGATTTGGACTTGAGCGCAAAAGTATTGCACACTACTGGTCAGGGTGTATTTATGACTTGCATCGGTTCGAATCTTTATCTAAAACCATGCGTAGCTGCTGCATGTCTGTAGTTAAGTCGGAGGGAGAGGCCCGTGTAGAGGAAACGGTTATTATCCGCACAGAAGCTGATCAGTCATATGCAGCCAAGTTCTAGCTGTTTTCTTACTTTCAGCAGAAAAAGAATTGCTCATGTAACCAGCTGCTGGCGCTTTGGAGCGGTCTAGTAGTATGATTTAGCAACACTGGATTATAACTCAAAGTTGAAAAACGTTTTACCAGAGAACTTCAACAATGTACCGTTTAACAAATTTCCTTGAAATCCATAATACAATTTTATTTGCCAAACATGTTATTCTTTTTACAACCATTATTTCTTTCCTGTACTGTTTGGTCCCCTTTTACAGTTACTTTGAATTTGCGAAGGAACATTCGTAGTACTGTAATGGATTGTTTCGGAGTACATTACTTTGCACTTTCTCGTCACTTTTTTACTCGTATTTCCTACTTGATTTCTTTTCTTTCTCACAAAAACGTCCTCTTTAACTCCCGGTCGTAAATTTTACCTTCACTCTTTTTCACCGACTACTTAATTCTGTATCACCCACAAAGATCACTGACGTGTTAAAGCAGCCCTGCTCTCCGCTGGAAACAGAAGGCATGGCAGTTGTTTCTTGAACGCGCTCTGTTGCTGTCTCAGGTTGCCGTATTTACGGATTGCCTCCCTGAAAGCGACCGCAGCGCGCCTGGCGGACCTGTGAGGAAGCTGTAATTGGCAATCGGAGCCGCTAGGGGCGTCGTTCTGGGGTGGCGGTTTCGTTGCCTTGCTTTGTGCGGGACGCTCGCTGTTTCCTCGCGTTTGTCTGGATTGCGAAAGTGGCTGCGCGGTTTTTCTGGTGGCGCTGCTGTAATGTTTTAAAATTTTTAACAGAGATAATTTTTTTTTAACATTTGAACTGAGGTAATCCTGGTCTGTGTCTTTATGTACTCAATCGTATTGCAATAAAACCGTCTTTATTAATTTAACTATTCCATTACACTCTTTCTGTTATCAGATCTATTGATATTCTATTTACTGAAATACTTTGCTTTTTTTGTTTAACTAACATACGTTTGAACTTAAAATTACTGGTTCTGTAACAGCACGAACTTTCTCGCATTGCACGTGGATTGTCTAATATTATAATACCGTACATAATTTCTGTCCTTATTAACTCTATCATCAATTTTGTAGCTTTGTAGTGTTAAGTTTTTGCAATTTTCGACACATGCGTTCACCAAAATGACTTCTAAGCCAACGTTTTGAGCGTAATTTCTCTATTCGCGAAAAGAAAAATTTTAAAAATTGAAAGTGCGGTTGAGAAGCTTTTTTAAAAATTTCCATTACTTCAAACAAAAATTTAGCCAAAACTACTAGTTTATTCCAATAATTGTACATTACCATAATTAAAGATCTAATTTTTTAAAACAGATCTTAAGGAAGGAACTAACATCAATTTTGTACTTTTGACATGGTTAATTTTTAGAAATTTTCGAAATTATCCAGTGTTTACAGACTATGGGATATGTGCTATTTTTTATAAACGTATTGTACTTATCACTATTCGAGAAAAAATAATAAAACATTTGATGCCGTTTTTTGAGAAAATTTGGAAAATGTTAATGCTTCAAGTAAAGAACCCTCCCTCCCCAAAAAATAAAAAATTGTTTCAAACTCGTAGGGCCTTGAGTTCTGCCAGATCTAACAGGAAATATCAATTTTGGAAAAAAGCATCTGACCAGTTTTGGGGCTAGCGTTCACCATAGACATACGTTTTACCGTCATCTAATTCTCCGGGTTTAAAGTACCACAAGAAGTGAATTCTGACAACATGCTCCATGTGACTGTTGGTATAAGTAATTTACTACAAATATGAACAAGATTTACCCACTTTTGGGTATCAGCATGTTACGTCACGAGAGTAGGATGCGAGATAGTACCAATGTGGTTATTCCATGGGTTACTCTCTTCCAGAAGTCGTTGAATATCAGATGTTAAAAACTGCTTCTTTATCGATCTTTGTTTCCGTAACCATCTTGTGATCATTTTCTTCGTCTGTTAATTATTTTATCCTGTCAAGTTAATTTATTTTTAGCTTTTAAATATCTTGGGGTAGTCGTACATTGCCGAATGATTGGAATGTACGTGAATCCTTGTCTCTAAGAGTGTGAATATTGAGCTTGTTTTAAGTGGCAGTCACGGGGTTATTCTGAAAGTGATTCTCTTCGAAAGGGGTCGAAATTTTAAGCAATTTATCTCCTCTCTCTCATTCCATTTCTCTTTCCAGGCGACGAAATGTAAATTGAACAGTCCCAGAAAATTTCGTGCGGAATCTTCTTGGAGAGACCGTGTAGAGCGGGGGCAGTTCATCACTCGGCTCTAAGGATTGGAGTACTCGCAAGGAGAGGATGAGGAAGGAAGGATTAGGAGTGGCTATAGTCCGTTGCGTAAGCTACTGCTATGACATCTTTCCGGAATTCACTGACAGAAACCCAAGAAGACTCGTCAGATAAGCCAGTTCGAAAATGTCTCGTCCAGGGTTTAACTGAACTGGACCCAGCTTCTTAACAAGGGTATAAAATCGGAAATCTGCTCTTAAATACCCAATCTACTTTGGTTATCCGATGACTCCATGTATCCGGAAGTGGGAGGTGATATAAATGGCTATTAATTTGTTGTGAGTCTCCTTTAGGTACTTAAAAAGTCGTACGGTCCTGTTTACATCTGGAATATCCAGAATGAGAGATATTTTCGAAGATCTCCCAAAAACCAGGGTCGAAGGATTCTAGCTCTCTCAGCTGCTGACGGAGTGATTACATGGCGCAGAATACAATTGTTATTGGTTTTCATCTTAGGAGGAAAGAACTAGCGGGACGGATACAGCCCAGTGGGGCCAACCGTATTCGCAGATCTGGGTGGATTAAGCCTCATCTGAGATACTGGACATCTAGGTGGCCGTGTCCAATCCCCCGCCAGGACCTATGCAGGGTGTTTCAGAATAAATTTTTCAAACATCTAAAACTTGAAGTGAATCGAAGATTACAATGAAAATGTGTTGGGAAAATTTATAGTATAGTTTTTGCCAGTGAAAATGTGTTGCGAAATTTTATAGTATGCATGTACTATTTGCCCCTGATTGCTAGGCACAACATTTTCTGACGTTTGACAGGCGCGCGTCTAAACAGAAGAGAATAGTGACGTGACCTACGGATCAGAGGTAATAGGTCAAATGAGTGACTTCATTACGAGAACTTTCTGAACATATTTTCTTGGACAGAAAGTGATATCTTCGGCTTCCACGACGCTACAGAAGTGTGTAACATTTATTCTGAGGCACTCGGTTTATGGCAATGCTCTGTACATTTATTCAAGGCATCATGATCCGGAAAATGCCTGGAGCATCGTCAGGCAACTCTCCGTCTCCCCACCCCACACCTCTCTCTCTTTACTCTTTAATCCCGTCGGGTCGCCCGCCGTGCCGCATTGCAACAAGCATCCTGTTGCCGCATTGCATCGCATTCCTGTTGCGATTGGATTCCTGTTGCGTACGCAAGTGCTCCAGACACCAATCTGAAAGAAATGGTACTGAAATTCTTTTTTTAAAATTGGTTATTTAAGGTCGCACCAACATCTAAGTCATTAGCGATCACTATTGGTGTTAACGGTATGGTAACTATAAAGATGAAACGAAATGGTGATGATAAGGGGTGAAAGGACGAAGACAAATACAAACATGCCCGAGGCGGGACTCGAATCCGCGACCCTTCGGTCCGAGATCACTACGACACTACTGCCTTAGTGATCTCGGCCACCGGACCGACACTGAAATTCTTAACAAACTATAAAGGTACCCGAAAAAGGAAGGTTTTCGTTGTCAAGAAACAATAATTCTCCTGCATACACTTTATGATTATTAGTTAAACAGAAACAAAACAAGTTTTATTTGTTTGGACGGGCGACAGAACACGTTGAGCCTAGAACATCACATTGGACGGGCAACAACCTAAGTGGGCCACAACCTAGTCTTCCCACTAGTGAGCTCGATTGATTGATTAGTAATTCCGCGTACGTCAGCTGATAAGGTCATTAGTGCCGTAAATAGTACATGTTTTTGCTCGGAATGTGGGGTGACCTTCTCCAGCTGGATGGTGTGATCCGGCACCGACCTACTGTCGGCGAGTGTAAATTCCTACCGATCTCCCGACATTTATCGAAATATAATGCGTGTAAGTATGTGTAATTATGGGGTGGAGGCTAGGTCAAGAAAGAGAAAGAAAAGATCGTGTGCGGTCGGTGACCCGTTTATTATGGCACTACTCCGGCATTCGCCTGGGGTTGATAGGAGAACCCACGGAAAACTATCGTTCAGAGCATCCGGCCGCTAGAATTCTCCTGACAGCGACACAACTCGACCTCGCTCTGTAGAGAGTGTCCAAAATCCTACCTCCGTGCAACTGAGCTGTAAGGGTCGCCGGCGGTCGCCCAATGCGGAGGGCGTAGGGCGCTTGTCGGGGGGCGTGGCGATTCGCTGGGCGTGGGTTATCCGCGGCGGCGGGCAGCGCCGCCTCCTTCGTCTCCCGCGCGGCGCGGCGGTGAGTGATGGCGCGCGGTATAATTGGCGCAGTAATTGCATTACCTCGCCCCCGCCCACCCGCGCCTCCGCCAGCGCCAACGCGGCCGCCCGGGACCACAACAGGTGTCTGCGATCGCCGCCCCTCGCCCTCCACGCGCACTCTGCCGTGGATCGCACGCCCCCACGCCCGCCTACCCGCCTACGCGTCTACTCGCTCACTTGCCTACTCATGCAACTGCCTACCCACCCGTCTGCCTAGCCGTCCACCTGCCTCCTCGCCCACCTACCTCCCCGTCCAGCTGCCTCTCCGCCCACCTGCTTACCCGCCCGCTTGCCTCCCCGCCCACCTGCCTCCCCACCCACCTGCCTACCCGCCCACCTGCCTACCCGCCCACCTGCCTACCCGCCCACCTGCCTCCCCGCCCACCTACCTTCCCGCCCACCTACCTTACCTTCCCGCCCACCTGCCTCCCGCCCACCTGCCTCCCCGCCCACCTGCCTCCCCGCCCACCTGCCTACCCGCCCACCTGCCTACCAGCCCACCTGCCTACCCGCCCGCTTGCCTCCCCGCCCACCTGCCTCCCCGCCCACCTACCTTCCCGCCCACCTACCTTCCCGCCCACCTACCTTCCCGCCTACCCGCCTCCTCGCCCACCTGCTTACCCGCCTACCTGCTTACCCGTCCGCCAACCTGCCTGCTCGCCCACACACCTGCATTCCTTCCTGCCATCGGCTCGCCAACACGTCCGTCTAACCGCCCGCCCACTCTTCTGCCTACTCGCCCACGTAAATACATGCCCGCCACACGCCCACCCGCCCGCGCACACCGCCTACGCGTTCGTCTAAACCCACGCCTACTTGCCCGCCTACAGGTCCGCCTACCCGCCCTCGTAAACAACCATCAACCTGTCTTCCTACCCGCCCGCCTGCCTACCCGTCCGAACATTCCCTTAGCGACCCCAGCCGCTTGACCACTCACCCGCTCGTTCTTCCGACCATCTGACTATCCACCCGCCCGCCGGCTCGCTTCCTCCTTTCATCCGCTTACGCCCTCACCAAACAGCCTCGGTAGCGGACACGCCATCCACCTCACCCCATTACCTCCCCCACCATTCCCTCCTTTCTCCTTGCCCTCCAGCCACCGCTCGCAGCGCCGCCTGGACGCGATTTCTGACGCCGCACTGCCCGCCCCCGCGCGCCCCGAGCAATTCGGCCTGGCCCCGCAGCAATCACCCGCCCCCGAAGCAGGCGCCGGGCCGTGCTTCACTGTCGCCCTTGTGGCACACCAGCTCTACTTGCTGCACGCGCGCTGCAGAATTAGCACGGCAAAATAGTTAAGTGCCAAGGGCGGTATGAGGGTTGTAATGATCGTGCGGCGATAAAAGCTGGAGACTGTCTGGCCCTGGCGCTTTCTCTCGCCCGAGATCATTAGAACCAGTTAACTCCCGAGGTATATACCAGATTGATTTTTACCTAATTTTAATGATTCAGATTAATGAATTAATGAACAAGATTAATAATGAATTTACTAATGAACTACATGTTAAGAAAGTTGATCCTTTCATTTTTTCCTCTCATAACTCATTTTCATAATTCCCTCTCATAATTACGTCCATAAAAGAACATGTAGCATCATTTAACTGTGTTTATATTCCCTTTGAAACCATGATCTTCTCGATCCAGATACGTTATGCACGGTATATCGAGCTTTTAATTGAAGATGGTAACAAGAAATGACATATTAGTAAAAGATAAATACTTTTTTGAAGCAAAAATGTTTCTTATGCCGCGAACAGGCAGTTACTGAAAAACGCTCCAAACAGGTATCTAGTTTGCTGAAGAAACGTAGACGTTTGTGACATAACTTCACACTATTAACTTAATCAGGAATCAATTCAATTAAAGTCTCCCTAATTTTACGAAGCAAACTCATTCCAACTACGCTAACGTTATTGAGAATTTTACTTTATTTTTTTTTCACAGTGTACGGAATTCATCTGTACATTGTGTTCCACTACACACTGAAACAGAGGGAGCAAAAGAAAGGTTCTTCAATAATTTTCAAAAAAAAATACGTTTCCAAATATATCGTTCTATGCTTTGAAGTTCTCCTCTTGAAAGTGCTTTGACATTTATAAACATTGCCTCCTTTTGTTTTGATCAAAGCTTGACGAGTTACGGATGTTTTATCGCGAGTGAAAGACGGTCTGGAATGGTTCAGAGGAATCATTACCTTTGCGTCTCCAGCGTCTCTGACAAGGAGGCCCTAGGGTTGAAAACCCAACGACGGATTTTCATCACTAGCTTCGTTGATGGTCAGATTGAACTTACTCTCTATACGAGCGGGATTTTCTCAAGGATTGCACCGAGCAGTCCAAAACTTGAGGAATTTCTCAACGTGTGTTTCGTATTCCTTGAGCAGGCGAGAGGTCGAAAAATTCCAAAATTAATTCAGTGATTTTTGTTCTTGAGGCTGGATTTCTCTGATCTCTTGATCACGTGTGTGCTTGACGCTCACTAGATCCTATGTCGCAACATTCATGATATCAGTTAGGTCGACGATTTTGTGACATCAGACAGGTCTCGTGAATTTTTAACAATTCATTCAAGTGCGTGTGAATAAACCTTGCTTGCTGCAAGTTCGTTGTAAATATTATCATGTTCTAAATAAAAAAGACAGAGGTATTGTGTTGACCTGGAAAAAATCGTTAGGTAATTTTCTTAGGGGAGTTTCTTCAAGGGAAAGCTCTCCATGGGTGGGCAAGGGCTCGATAGAGGAAATCCTCAAGGAAAGGCCGGAGGTTTTTTCCTTGAGGATTTCCTGGACGTGTATTGCTACCTGTGGTCACGCCCCAACAGGTGTCTGAGATCAACGGCCCCCTCCCCACATCACCTGCCTGCCCGTCGCCTCGCTCAAAGACGGTACGACCCCACCCTCTCCGACGTAGGTGTGCGACACCGATGCCGATATTTCCGAAACAACGATATTTTGTAAAAAAAAACGATGTTACAAATATTGATATATTAAAGCCAGTCGTTGTGTTGTACCCCATACTTTTACGTTTTCGTTGTTTTCTTTGTGAATGAAAAATTCCCGTAATCACCTTATTGAAAAGTTTCGTACAGTTCATGTTGCAAAATTATTTTAGAAATTATGTTTTATGTTGAATTTATTGAGAGATTAATTTTATTGACAGAAATGTTTCGTTTCAAGTGCTTTTTTGTCTATATGTCTCAATCAAAATGTAATTAAAAACTTAAAATTGGATTCAGGAACTCATAAATAGCACAGAAAATCACATTAATGTCCATTTCTGAGAATTTTGTTTTTTCTTCGAATGCGCTCCTATCGGCCCATTTCAGCCCACTGTGAGTCGCAGCTTTGCATGACATCATCCAGCCTTTCTGCGCGTCACCCTTTCGCGGTTGGGCCGCGGCAGGTGGCGGGCGCGAGAGCCCTGTGGCACCCTTGCACTGCCCTGCTCGCTCCACCTGGCACTGGGGACAAGGCTCGAATGTTGTGGACTTCCACATTTATAACTTTAATCACTTCGTGCCATTCATTCCGAAGATGCACCACTGCTAGAGACGGTACCTATCTAATCTACAACGCTTCTCAAAATTTGGCAGTAACAGGTACTGTATTAGTTTATTATAGATCAATAATAATATGAGTATTCATACATGAGTGAGAAGTAAAATTTCCGTACGATAGTGTCGTAAACTTAGTTCCAATGCACTGATTCAGGTCCAGTTTCGTGCATTGCTTTTTCTAATGCTAATAAACATTAAGAGAAATTCAACCTAATTATCATTTCTGAATTTTCTCGCATTTCTGGTCAGTAAATGTTTCGTTCCCTTTCCAAATGTTAATATTTTGTGTGGCTCTTGCAGATAACTGATATCCGCCCACGGGTTACATTGGTCCAGCAATAATTGTAATGTAGAATCGAACGAAACATTTACTAGCGAACGTCACGTTGATATTTAAACATCACTCATAATAGTCAAAAACACATATTATAATGAAGCTGTATCACAATGATTATCGTATCAATACGATCTGCAACCATAACAAGGTTGAATTGAACGAGAATGAATGAATGGGAGTTGAAAATATATAAAAGGGGCAAAAGATGCAACTGACGTGGAGAAACACAGTTGTGGAGTGCGGGTTGCATATACAGTTGTACCCTGTTTCGTTTTTGGCAGTAACAACATGGAAATTTTAGCTGTACTCGCGTTAGTTCTGGTTTTCATTTAGACAGTAAGGTAAGAAGAAGAAGAATTTCAAATTTTTGAACTGGTAAAATTAGTTTTAATTTTTTTCATTATTTTGTTCACATTGTTGAAAAATCTGAAAAGAATATATGTTACAGAATGTTATAAGTCAAATTCTAGGGAAAAACTGAGACAGTACTCCATCGTTATCGTGTCTAAAATCCATCAAAACCTTTTTGTTTCCTATTTGAATTTGGCGTCAGAATTGGTTGCCAAAATACCTTAAAATTCAACTATTACCGATGTATGCAGCCTGATGTATGCAATAGAAGCTGAGAAAAAATAAAACATGCGAAACACGTTTCTCGTATCTCCGCAACAGATTAGCCCTAGGAGGAGGATTTTTTGGGAATCTACTACGTTATTCTTTTTCGTATGAGCATCGGGATTAATGATTTGGTTTAGAGGTAGTTTTCACCACCTTATTCGGCTATACCCTTTGAGCAACAGGGATTAATTTGTGAAGTTAACTCTTTGCATTATTTAAAATAATATTATTGCTATTTTTATGTGCATCATGCACGTGTATATAAAATTATTTTTCTGAATATGGAATGACACAGATTAATTACGGTACTCTATAATTTTTTTAGTTAACTGCCGAGACACAGGAGCAAAATCGCTTCGCGCCGGACTCTTGTAGATAGGTCCAGAGAAAAGTGTATGATAAGGGACCCGAGCAGAATCATGATGGTCGAAGTGGATTTTCATGAAATGCCATTTTTTTATATATTTTAGAACAATTCCTTTTAGGTATTGATTTTATGTTATGATGAAAAGAAATAACCCATTCTTATACAACTTTTGTTTTGCATTTTTCATCGGTTTCGACTAAGAAGACCTTTTCCTGTCATTGTAAAAGAATTTTACGCTAATTTCATTGATTTTAATATCATTTTAATTACATTTGCTTCAAGTAATATTTATGAGATTCAAAAAATTCTCCACACAATTCCGATGTGTAACCTACACGATTTCTTTGCACCGAAATTGTAAAGTCAGCCGTTATAAGTGTGAAATCTAAGGATCCTGTGACATCTGTCAGCGCCACAATTGATTCAGCCCCTTTCGCGATAACTAAAGACAGGTCTCCTGATAAGGGACAGTTCAAACCAAACGTTTGCAAGTCGAGTTCACTGGCCCGAAAGGAAGAAGCCTCGATTACATCACTTACATATCCAACAGCTGGAGTTGTTCATCTTAAGTGGTTTTGATCAAATTTTTTACGTCATTTGTCTTTGCTTTTAGTGTCTTTTAATAACATTTTAATAGCATTTTATTGATAATTTTCGGTGATGTTTAAGGCCATCAAAATCCACTGTCTAGTGATGAGCAAATCTCTTGAAGCATTCTGGAGAGGATAACGAACCCCACGTGGTCCGTCGAGGGTGGACGAGGGGGTGGGGGGTAGACGCTTGTCCGCTCGACGCGCGCGCGTCCAATCGGGAGAGGCGTTGTCGGCGGAGGGTGGGGGCGAGGAGGGGTTCCGGTTTACGGCCTTGTTCTTCTCTTTACGACGCTCCAACTGCGCCAGGCTCCCTCCCCGCCACCCCCGCTGTCTTCCAGCAGCGCGTTCGTTGTATTCACAAGTGTTTGGGAATGTGCGGTCCGCGACAATGGGGCTGGAGATCTAGGGCAAGGCTGCTCAAATGAAAGAATTCGAGCTGTGCGCGTGTGGCCCGCGTGCAATTCGCCCTTTACTAGACTTGAGCCGATCGGGTCCGAGCGCTTTCTCTTCAGACAGGTGGTTCGGAGATAATCGCTGGCCAGGGCCCCCAAACCACCCGCCGACTTGAGCAGTCCTGATCTAGGGGAATTGATTTTGGCGTTGTTTTTCTTCCCGTGCTGGTAATTGGGAGGACGCAGATTCGATCCCGGCAGAATGCCGAAAATTCGCGTGATGGGTTCTATCCTTCTTATTCCCTACCTTGATAGTTCTCTGTTATTTATTAATGTGTTGTTAATAACGTATTTACACTATTCATTCTGAAATAATTCCAATAAATTGTTCACGAATAAGCCAACTACTCATTTCTAAATCTATATTGAAGTATGATACTGATCACAGTATCGTTGTAATGGAGAACAACTATGCGTTCCTTTGCATCATACTTCAATATAGATTTAGAAATGAGTAGTTGGCTTATTCGTGAACAATTTATTGAGATTATTTCAGAATGTTAGTTATATTGTTAGTGATTCCAAGCACATCAACAACTGAGATCTTTAGTCCCGTAAGATTAATGCATATTTTTTCATCGTGAGGTGGCGGTGATCTTCCCCCGCCGACTGGCGAGATCCGGCGCCGACCTTCCATCAGCTAGCGGGGTTTCTCATAACCAGGTATCTCCCATCTGTGGGGCACCGCCCCAGTCGGAACCAGCTCTAAGCTTCCGAGTGGGCTCCCGCATGTGTGATAGTGTAGCGCATGTTAGTGTAAGGGATGACAATAGGACAAGGAAGAGGAAGAGTTCCCGATCCGTGGCCCGTTTGTTAGCGTACTGCTCCGGTATTCGCGTGGTGTTGATCGGAGAAACCACGGGAAACTACCGATCAGAGCAACCGGCCGCTAGAATTCTCATCCAGACAGCGACTGAATTCGACCTAGCTGAAAAGCTTGCGTCGAAAATCTAGCCACCGTTTGGACTCGAACCTAGAACCTCTGTATCGGAGGCACTGTACTGACATCAGTTGATGCATTGAGCTCCCGACACTCGAGATGTTCAATTTTTTTCATTTCAAGTTTTTATAAATTGAAATAATAAAATTGTTTTAATACAATCAAAAATTATATCTGATTATCTACTTAATCCACTTATCATTGCAAGCTTACTGAAACAGGGGTTCATTCTGAAATTTTTCTTATGGAACTCACGATTCTCAATGCTGATTAGCAAGGCTAACTATACAATTTTAATATAATTTATGCGGATGCACGTTTATAGAAGCACTTTACACAAAGAGCTGGATAGAAAATCATATCATAACGTTATTTACTTTAGTTACATTTTTATTTTGAAATGTTGATCCATTGTGTACCCGTTTATTGGTATTAAACAGTGTTGTAATGACCATCGTAATCAGTGGATAACATTTACAGTTCGCCTTGTTTCCTACAATTTAAGGAATAAAATTACTGCTGTTTACGATTCTCCAAGTAGAAGGTTTCTGAGCTCATTTTCTTCCTCACCCCGTTCGTTTGCTGTGTCTTCGCTCCACTTCCTCGTCCAGATTTCCCTTCGTAATCCCTCACCCTTCCCCCGCCGCTCGCTCTAACATCCTCCTCGCCGATTAAGACTCCAGGGCGACGGTACCCCCCTCTCAACAGGGTTGCCAAATTTCGGAAATGACACGCCCATATACGGTGTTTTTCTTAATCGAAGGGAAACGGGAAAGAGAGTTGGGGATTTTTTATATCATTCTCCTTTGAATATTGTTTTCTATAACAATCTTGAGTGTTAAGATATATCACTATTTCACGGTTTGGAATTAAAACCTGTTTCGTTAACTTTATATAATAATTGCGCTCTCTTATCTTTAGACAGTAACATATATTTTTTTAAAGCAAACTGTTATCCTGCATTCCATTTTAAGACGTTTCGGAGATCGAGGGATGTAACCTCAACAATGAGTAACATCGATCATATCAATGGATTTTAGAACCTACAAAAATGAAAAAAGTCATGGTGTAATAATTTAATGTATATATCCTTATCTTGCATATATTAACTTCCAATAAGCTTATGTTCCTGCTTATTCACATGTTTTATTCAGTTGTATTAAAATTGTTCGTATAACATAGTTTATAAAATAATGTATGTATTTTAATATTCCATTTTAGCAGCTAATTTTACCGGACGATCCGTCACTCGATCTCCGAAGCGTTGTAAAAAGAATTAAATTATTAAAATTTGTTTAAAAAAATTATGTTACTGTATCAAGAAAAGCGGTTAACTTCATTTGGAAATCTTATCATTAAAAAGTGATGAAAGCATTTACCAAGTAGCTGAGTTGTAAAACCACTAGAACTGTTAATACCAACATTTCAATGTTGGGATTAACATTTTTACTTGCGTCATATATTGGTGAACCGTCATTTGTAGGAAACTGTTATGCATGTGAGGAAAAAGCTCTCCAACAATTTGGCAACCCTGCTGGAGGAATGCTAAGCCCTAATGCCTGAAGCTGCCTTGCCCTGTCTGCTCGAGTCAAGCGTTGCCGCACCGCGTGTGCATTTGCATTTACGGTTTGTCTCAGTTTGAAGGAACGGGACTTGCACCGCAGGGGCTGGCTGCCTCCGCCTTATGGTTCACGCCGGTTCGCTCGCAGTTTATCGTTGTTCGTTTTATGTTCGGGCAAATCCGTGGAGTTCTCCCATGCACTGCGTCTGAATAATTGCTGCTCTCTAACAATGAATCCAAGGTCTTTCAGTAATTGCTTCATTCGCAGTGTCTAATTCTTCTTTACGTGAAGGGGGTTGTGGGATAGCAATGATACGACGGGTCATAGAATCCCCTCTTATTTTAATATTTATGAAAAAAAAACTTTTTAAGGTCTACAGAATTAAGTCTGTGTATTTAGCTTGGAAAACGCGATTAATCAGGAAATAAAATACTCAAAAATCATCGAAAGTTGTAGATTTCCTCAATGATGCAAAAATAATGTTTACACACAGTCATAGTGGCCTTTATGAATGGCGTATACAAAATGAGTTTCGAATTTATTTAGAAATTTGAACATTTTCGGGAACCCGGTCGCTATTCGGTTCCCGAATTCATACTCTGTATATATAAAAGTACTAAGATCAATAAAAAATGTGGAAAAAGTAATAATTGGCAGTTACCAAAAGTAACTACACCACTATTAAAGAGATATCTCGGAAAGTAATATTTATTCGTCATGAATGGAGTAAAAACATAATTTTATATTAAATCGTTTCATCATCATAACCATTCGTTTAAGTAACTGAAATAATAATTCTCTTACAATTATGTTTTTGTTTGTACTCACTGGCATCCACCAATCGCCTTGTTCATCGTATTGCTTTGCTTACCTGGAAGAGAGAAAAATTCACAATTAATATTACATTTTAAAAAAATGAAACAACATTATGTAATATTCGGTGTAAAGCGAAGATGTTTTGTAATTGTAATATACTCATTAATATATCGTTAATTTTGTTTACTTTCATTCTTACATGTTTACATACCTAGTGTAGAGAAATTATCCTAATGCTGAAAGAAATTGACAACTGACTGCGACGTGACGTGACCTGACAGTGATAATGGAGAATTACTCCAAAAAGCGCGCAAAGTAACGGAGGATTACTCCACAGCGCAAAGCGCTCAACGACCCGTAATGGTCTTCGAGACGCGTTGCGTCAAAATGGACGCAACGAATTAAAAAAAAAAAAAATCAATGCCGAGATTCTAACGAAAATACTTTTTTCGTGTTCCTGATATTGGAAAAGTGTTGTTTTTTAACGGAACTTCTACAATTGAAGTGGGTCAAATAATGTTTTCACATCTTATGAAACTGCAATTTGTTTTTGGAAGGGGCCACAATCGATCCTTCAGGGGCGGAGGAAAAGTGACATTTCTGCACTGTTGATCTGATACTCATACTGTGACAGCAGAGATACTCAGGCAATAGCAGAACACTACTTATAAAAGAATTTTTCTTAAAACTTTGAACATTTTCTTTTTATGAATACAATTAAATCAATGGCTAATTTGTAATATAGATATGATGTTTTGAAGTTCTTTTAAATAATATGCATTTGGTGAATAATGTCGGAACTTTTGATATAGGAGAAATTCGGGAAGTAAGGTTTATTATTCAGACGCAAAAGACTAATATTTGTTCGACACTTCAAAGTTTCCATATTTAGATACGAAAAGGGATAGACATTGAAACGTAGTTTGTAAAAGCATCTTCAGGACCTCTCCGGCGACGCTCATTTCGAAGGGAAAGCAAAAGTAACCCCGCGAGGCAGTGCGTCATTTCGCCACAACTGCTGACCCAGACTGCGTCGCGCGCAGCAAGACAAACGCAGACAATATTGCGCAATACCGCCCCCCATTGGCCGTGTCCCAGCGCTGTCAATCCCCCCTCTCTCCGTGGCCCCGGGGCGTTTGGGAGTTTGCTCCCCGCGCAATTAGGCAGGGGGCCGTGCCGTGGGGGTGGGGCAGGGGGAGGCCGTGACAGACACGGCCCAATATCCCCGCGATGCACATGTTGGCACCGCTGTCCTCGGGGGCAGCACGCCGCTTCGGCTCCTCTGATGTTGATGTTGAGAGAACGGACTTCGATGGGGTTGGAGCAAACCGCGCTGGATTTCTTGAGCTTTTCATTTCGGGCTTCGTAAGAGAGAAATACAAGTGTGTCGAATTCATTATTCGTTATGTAAATATGTTCGAACCGATCACGATAAGGCCACGATCTTTGTTCTTCTCTTTTTTATTCTTTTGTTTGTTTTTTGCCCATCTCTTTCTCTACCTTATTTTCATATCTCCTCTTCTCCTCCGCATACCAGCAAATGTGACGTGATGAATGTAGGTCTCGTTCAACTACGGAGCAAATAACGAACATACGACATGCGGATTGCAAGCAAGGTTACATCAATTAAAGGGTTCGGCTAAATATACGAGTATTATATCGATCTGCATCTCTCTTTTACACTAATGATTTCTATTACACGAGGGCGATCACGGCTAAAGTGACATCTGGTATTCAGGAATAAAAAAACTTGCTTATATGTTTCTTCTAGAATGTGTACGACTAAAGAAGAAATATAATTCATAAAATAATTGCACAGAATTGAAACAACGTCGCCAACGCCTCCTAATACTTCAGTAGAATCAAAATTTAACCCGTCGGGTCCAACCCTCTTTGGTAATGCACTTGACCACTTATGCATCGGTATTGCTAGGGTTTATTATTATTATTATTATTATTATTATTATTATTATTATTATTATTATTATTATTATTATTATTATTATTGTTATTGTTATGGTTATTATTATTATTATTATTATTATTATTATTATTATGAATGCTCATTTCTTTTATTCATAATTTAGCTATTGCTGTTAAAAGAGCTGCATATCCATTCTGGAGCTCAAGAAAACGTACGTGTATAATACCCTCCCTATAGTGGTTGGTGGTTGGCACAGCTGGTCTGGGGGAGAAGTCGTTTGTGATGTTGATGTTGAGAAAGAGGGAGGGGGTAGAGGAATTGGGACGATCCACGCAGGTTTCCTTGGGCTCTCACTTCGCTAGAAGGGATAGGTGGAGCGATTTTGTTATTATGACGACAGATCTATTATATCAAACTTGTAGTTCGTTTTTAACGCAAATTGTTTTTACTACACGCTCGCGAATTTTTCTTGTTGTCAAATATTGTCAAGAACGCTCGTTGCTATGTTTTATTCCTAATTCAAATATCTATGGGAAAAAAAGGGTAGGGATTCCGGAGCTTAAGAAATCATGTGCTTCGCGATGGGGATGTTAGCAATACTGTCCGGAAGGAAAGGTACATTATTGGCTTTCTTGAAATTTCATTTTGTTGGATGGGATTGAGAGTGGGGTTTTATTATTTAAACGACAGGCCTTGTATATCAGACTGGCTGTTGGGGCGTCATTACAACGGAGTTGCTTGATTGATAGAGAAGAATATTCAGACATCATAAGTTAATACAGATGAAAAGTATTGGGATCATTAGACAGTTCTACCTTTTTTCTCCTCTTTCTCTCGCTTCTCTTTCTTCTTTTTTTCTTCTTTTTCTTTCGTCATCTTTCGTTTTCTTTGCTTTCTTCTTCTGATGCTTATTTTCCTCCTTTTTGTTCGTCTCCTTTTTATTCTTATTCTCCTTTTCCCTCCTCTTCCCCTCCCGGCTGTTCCAGCTAATATTAATATATCACGATTGAAGTGTCTTCTGCTATCCGTGATACGAAATAAGTCACGGATACATCTAGCGGGTTTCGTCAAGCAAGGTGACAGCGATTCTAAGTGTTCAGCAATTGTTATATCGATCGGGAGCTAATTTTTTAATGAAAACAGTTTCTATTACTCGGGAGCAAAAATTCCCTTTCATCAAATTTCTTGATAATAGTCTTTGCTCGGTTTATTAATTATTCAACTGATGTTGGTGAAGGAGCATGAATAGGGATTCAGATGCCCAAGAATATCCATGTATGTGCCGCTCTGTGATGCATATTTTGGCACAACTGACCTCGAAGGTGTAGAGCTTTGAGGCCCTTGTGATGTTAGTATTGAGAGGTTGGCGGAAAAAGATGTTGGTACAATCCTTTAGGCTTTCATTGAGCTATATGGAAAAGGAGCGGGAATATTTGATATACGTCCTTTTGTGAGTGGTGAAGATGTAGAAAAAATTCAATTTGTTTTTTGACCTTGAAGTTAGCAAAATATTGCAATTTATTGATAATTAGTAAAGTTGTTTATGGTATTGATCTTTGAGTCGCAATGAGGTAATATATCATTTTTACAGTCTGAATACAGTCCATCTATGCCGGGCATGTAAATCTAATGTTTAGAAAGAAGCATGGAAAATATTTTGCCACCAAAGGGTTATTATGAGTCCTTGTTTTTACCTTGTGTACTTCGATCAATTTATGGTTGAAAGTAATGTAATAAAACTTTAAACTTTTGTCAATTTATCAATCTTCTCACATTTTTCTGACTTATATAAACGGGTGATTGCGCTTCTAGTCGTTTCTTTTTCATTCTGAATAAGAATTTAATGTACGAGTAGATGTAACCCAGAAAAGAAACAACTGAACAAAATCTACGTGGCGAAAGACAACACCAACTAACCTGGCTTCGCCTTGCTCGTGGCTGAGTCCCGAAGCACACCTGACGGTGTAGCTTTCCCTCATACCTCACCCTCTGCTTCATGATGTATGCTTATGGTGCTGAATGGGCAGAGTGCGCTCGGGATGGGCAAAATGTTAGAGTTGCCAACGAATCACTTCGTAACATGCGAGATAAAAGGAACGAAACTTTGTTAGCCGCGAAGAACAAAACATCAAGAGAAAAATGCTTGAGTAGTTGGAATATGAAACGGGTGAGCTGGAACACATTTTTAACCAAAGTGCTGAATATGTTTGCTGGAATTGGGGAAATATAGAGAGCTGAAAGAGAGTAGACAACTCGATTAAATATAAAATTCTTTGGTGTCGTATTAATTCCGATCGATTTAGGTTCGATAGCGAATGTATTATAGGTGTAAGTCTGCAACTGAACGTTCGTTAATTGAGATCCGTATATTGGAGGTGGGGTATTTTCGACTGCAGCTAAGGAAGATAATCGATTGATTGCTTGAAGATTAGTGATTCCGGGCGCGTCAACTGCTGAGGTCATTAGTCCCGTATGTGGAGAGCATGTGTTTACCTCGAGAAGCGGTGATGCTCTTCCCTCGCTGGATGGTGCGATCTGGCGCGGACCAACAATCGTTAACGGGGTTTTCTCCAACCAGGTATCTCCCACGAGTGTGGCACCGTCCCATTAGGTTCTAACCTCTCGACTGGAATCCCGACATGTGTGATAGTGAACCCCAAATGTGTGTGTGTAAGTAAGGGGTGAAGAAAGGACAAGGGAGAGGAAGGAAAGATCGCGCGCAGATCGTGACCCGTTTGCTTGGATATTGTTCCCGCATTTGCCTGGTATTGATCGGAGAAATCAAGGAAAACGTACGATCAGAGCAGTCGGCCGCTAGAATTCTTCTCCATACTGCGACTGAATTTGAGCCAGCTATCTAGCTAGTGTCGAAAATCCTGCCGCCGTCGGTAATTGAGCCGAGAACCTCCCTGTCAGAGTCACTGCAGTGACATCAGATGATGCCCAGACCCATCTCTCCCGGTAAGATAATCGACAGTAATAGTTAAAATTTGCTATGACCTTCGCATTTGAGTATTGAATCGGAAAGAAAAGAAAAAGAAGCATCTTAGTTAAAACCATAGCAAAATTTTAAAGAAGTTTTATAACTGAAGGCACGCTTGAGGAATCCTCATTAATGAATAACAATACCTAATACAACTTGAAATACGGTTATAGCGAGAGTTTTTAAATTGTACATGTTTATCTATCAAAAAGTAGCCATTTCAAATCATTTCTATTCTCTTTAAAAATGTACGTTATTTTTGGGGCGAAGTTAGTTGTTAGGTAGGGATAGAGTTAGATTCAAAATAATAACACTACTTAGTAGAATACTTTACTACATTTAGCAACATTTGAACTCACCCAAAAAATTAGCTTATACATTTATTTTACCGTTTGTGAATCCTCAGACAGCGATAGTTGAGGATTCATTTGAAAGCACGGGAAGTGAAGTCTTTAAATTGTGTCCCCACTCCTCGCTACAAGGGAGGTTTGGGTGTAATGTAGAAGTGTCTTCATTAACTGTTGTGTTTTGTTTTATTTCTTCACAGAATAGCGAGATTTTTTATTTCTTCACAGATAGCGAGATAGTATAAAATAAAGAAATTCCAACTTTTCACTCTTGTTTTCAGTGAACAACGAACACATCATAGGTCGCACACGCTCATTAATAATATTTAGCATCTCTTCCCCGCCCCCTGGCAGCATCTGCCGCAACTACGTGCCTACGCACATAGCCTCTGTTTGCGCTTTTCGGCCGCATTTTATTTTCGCCGGAAATGGAATGGAAATCGCAAATGTTTTCCGATATTAATGATTTTCTGGTTTCGTTTGAAGATTTATCGACTAAACAGTTGGTCATTCTCGCACAGAGAGGTAGATAGTAATCCCCATGCAAATTTTGTGTTCTCAAAGCTTAACCATGGAAACGTGATTGTTTTCCGCGCGTTTTGCTCATTAGCTGAAAAGCGGTTCGAATTAAAAGTAATTTGTCACTTGGCACAGGTCTCTCTACTCCGCCATCACAAATGTTTAACTGAGTGACCAAATGAAAATTGCAAAATTATGCATGATATTTACGATTATTTCTGAATGAATGCAATATTTTTACTTTAAATATGTTTCTGTTATACCACGAATTAACAGCCGACAGTTTCATGTTTTTATTCGGTTATCCCGTGGCCAGTGTATTGTGCAATGTTGTTTTTCCAATAATTATTGAATACCTTTTCTGGATGAATAATAATTTTATTACACTATTTTCAATACTAGTCGATTCTCAGATAGAGTAAAACGTGTCGTTATTTATTGTTTTATGATTTGTAAAGACAAGAAATTCGTATGTTAATTTTGTTTACAATAAAACAAATAGTAATACAGGAATAATAAAATTAAACAAATGTAATTGGATAAATAAGCTTGTAATTAAAACTAGAATTTCCAAAATAGTCATTTTACATTTCCGAAACGTTTCTATTTGGTCTGGGCGTCACTCGTTCACAAAAACTAAGTGTTCTCATCCTCCTGATCTTAAGGGCTGGTAATGCTGAATGTCCTATCACGAAATTCTCTTAAATATTTTTCAAACGCCATCTGGATCCATCGAAGGGTTAGTTTACAGATTTGTAAATAACTTATCTATACTATAACTCATACATTGTCCGTACTTTAAGACCGGTAGCGGTAGCTCAGTGCATCAACTAATGTCACTGCAGCGCCTCTAACCGGGAGGTCCTAGGTTCGAGTCCTGACGGCGGCAGGATTTTCGACACTAGCTGTTCAGCTAGGTCGAATTCAGCTGCTGTCTGGAGGAGAATTCTAGCGGCCGGCTGCTCTGATCGGTAGTTTTCCGTGGTTTCTCCGATCAACACCAGGCGAATGCCGGAGCAGTACCCTACCAAACGGCCACGGACCGCGCGCGATCTGTCCTTCCTCTTCCTTGTCCTATCCTCTCCCCTTACGCACACACACTTACACTAACATGCACTACACTACCACATATTCCGGGTCGGTCTTAGAGCTTGTCCCGACTGGGGCGGTGCCCCGCTGGTGGGAGAGTCCTGGTTAGGGGGAAGCTAGCCGACGGTAGGTCGGCGCCGGATCTCGCCATCCAGCGGGGGAAGATCACCGCCATCTCCCGAGAAAAAAACATGCACTACACTAACGGGACTAAGGACCGAAGTAGTTGACGCGCCCGGAAACACGAAAAAATCAATCAATCCGTACTATAAATTATTAAACCCTACATTAAACGTTCTTTCCCTTGAATGTAAAAAATTATGACGAGTGGTAAAAAATCAACTTAAAGAAACAGAGTGTGTGTACTACCATTCTAAAAAAGGCAAAAGAGAAATAAATATACGTTGCAGCGAATACTTTGTGTGTACTAAACTTTGCATTAAATGTTCTTGTTTCGTAGATATACTGAATGCAACATCTAAAATCAAATGCCTAAAACAGGAAACGAAAAAAACAAACATTTGTAATCAATGTCAGTCTAATAGAGCTAAATATGATATTACAACGAAAAGAGACATCCTAAAGCTACCATTGTAAAGTTGGGCAGATTTTTCGAGGAAACAACGGAGCGTATATTTGATTACAGCTGAATTCATCTCCAATGTGAGGTATTTCAGTTCGCGGTGTGCAGGCAAGCAAAGGATGCGTGACATTTTGGAGGTTAACCGCTCGATTTTGGTTGTTCAAAAAGCACTCTCGCGTGTTGCAAAAATCGTGGCTGGAATGGTCGAGCAGAGTACAATTCTGTTTCGTGTTGTATAAATTACTTTCCTGCTCCATCAATATTTTACATCGAGATTCCTCTGTCTTATAGATCTCTGATACGTGTATTTTTTGTTTTAAGCCGGGTATAATAATAACGTTGTGCAGATATTCTGTAATTTTGTAAAAATAATTTTTACATGACCAGAAAAGATTTTTTTTCAGATTTCTTCATTTCCTCAACTGAATACATTTATTTCACAAATGCAATTCTTATTAACTACAATTATTGAATACATCCATCTGTCAAAATATAGAATACAACATTATTAAATGTTACTTGAAGATTGGAGACTGAATTTCTTATTTTGAGAAAAAAATAGCAAAGATAGACGAGATTGAATTGTTTTTGGAACAGATTTCTTCATTAAATGTTTACTTTTATAAAGCTTTTATTTAGAAAACTTATTTGGCACAATGAATAAATCAGTGATATAGAAAGGATAAGATACTAATTAAAGACAAAATAATATTTTGATTAAATGAAATGTTTTACACCAAATAAACTGTTTTATTTGTTGGTATGATATTCACTAGAATCTGTTCTCAGTTGACGTAATATTTAGTGTTTGTTTGTTGTGTCATTTTTTCATTAGCAAGAGATCCGTAATAAAATTTCGAGGTGGATGATGAGTTTTCATATTAATGTAAATTGCTTAAAAGAAGATAAATTCATATCAAAGGAGTGTTAATGAAATACCTTTGCTAGGGAAGTGAATAGATTGGATTTTTTATTACAAAATGTTCTTTACCTTTTTAATCTCCAGGGCATGAAATTAAAATTTTAACATGTTCATATTTTATGATGCAATCAATAATGCATTATTTTGAGATTCACATTGCAGCTGTATCTTTTTTACCTCTGTAAAGAACAGAATAATTATATTAAAATATAATTTTCATGTTATCTTTTGCCTTTTGGCGTTTTAAGATGCCAATTACATTATCGAGAAATATTTTTAGAATAATTACACATCCCTTGCACAATTTCAAGGACGGTCACAAATCACAGAACAAAATGCTCAACAAATTAAATCCTTGGGATTATTTTTCACTTTTATTTTCTGCGCTGTACTGCATTATTTTATTATGAATTTTGAATTATTTGGTATTTCGCTACACTCATTCAACGAAGAAAATAAAACACTTCCTGTATAAGATTTTTACTCTTTCTTAAGTACATTTACAAGTGTATTTTTTAGATTTTCTATCACAACTAAACCTTTATAAAAGCCGATATGTTTGTGTAAACAACATTTAAAAAGTACGACAATTCGAGACGAACACTAAAAGTAACCATTAAAAAATGCGGTGCCAATTATGGTAGAGGGGATTTCTCACAACTCTTCCAAAACCGGACTAGGGAGAGGATGCAGTTGATATAAAATGAAGGCTGTAGCGTCATTTTTGTGATAATTGTTGCATTATTAACTTTTCACTCTGTCTGAAAATTGAATAAAAATAAATGATCAAAAATGAAATTAAATGTCATTACATATTATATTAATATAATATATAATACGGTATATTAAATTAAGTTTGAAAAATTGTTTGAAATCTACGTAAATTTTAATTTAATCCTTTTTGTAAAGTCTAGAATATGTGTGGGAGGGAATAGAAAGTGAACGTACATATCAAATTGGCATGAAGTAATAAACGAAATGGGATGACTCATATGTTCTTGATTAGTAAGTTTGTGTGTCAATAAGTTTTACAAGTCGTTAGAAAGGCGAAGGAGTTATAAAAAGCTAAATTGTGCGAACGCACTTTTTAATAACCCCTTAGATGTCACGTTGTCAACATTAACTTTTATCGGAGTTTTTTGACGTTTCAGGGGCTAGTCTTGGGCTTTTCGTAACAGCTGCTGTGCACTCGCACTGCCAGTTCGAATGCCCGTCTCCTCCGCAAAAGACCGCTACATCGTGATAATCACGTGTGGACGTGAAATGTAGAAATTACCGCAGGAGTAGGGGGTTTATATTGCATCGAAATTTGGCGAAAAAAAGAGCGAGCACGTCATAAGCGCGAAGCTATTTAAAAGTTTTATTTTTCTGCACAGTTTACATTGGTACTGTAAGCCACCAACTGACGCAGGCCCAACTTTTTTTCGGAACAAATTCCCGAGCGCCGGGTCTGCAGTGTGTGCCTGGTCGTGTTTACTGGTGTTAGGAGAGGAGGACAGATGTTGCCCTGAGTTTATGGCCGTCAACCCTGCAGCGTAGCTGATGGCGGAGAGGGGGTTGGGGAGGGGCAGAGAAGGGGCCAGAAGATAAACGCAGATGTGGATTTTGGGTGGAAACCGTAGGCGGCGAATTTTTCCCCCGTGTGGTCAAACAGGTGTGAATGGTCGCTGCATTTACAGGTTTCGGTTGAAATGCTCTATTTTTGAGGTCCAAATTAAATGTTGTTTGTAATTTGTAATGTAGTTTGTCTTCCATGTGGTCGAACACTGCCTGTGACAATTTCTATATTTCGGTTTCTTTTGTATGTGGCGGCTTTGATTTTTAGGTTTCGTTTGTAAGGAGTTATTAGATAGGACAATGAAATTTTGTTTTGTAATATGTAATGAAAATTGCCCTCTGTGTAGTGGAACTAGTGAATGCGGTCTCTCCACTTACAGGTTTCTTTTCAAAAGGTTTATTATTAAGACAATAAAATTTAAATTTGTAATGTAATTTATTCTCCGTGAAGTCGAACAGGTGTGGTCGCAACACTTACAAGGTTCTTTCGTAAGTTTATTATTGAGGTAAAAAATTATTTTCTTTATCCCAACCATTGTATGCGATTTCCACATTTACAGGTTTCGTTTATAATGACTTATTAGACGCGACCAAAATGAAATGTTCTTTTGTAATGTAAAATGTAATTTGTCCCCTCTATAATGGAAAAGTGTATATTGTCGCTACACTTAAAAAGTTTGTTTCTAATCGCTTAGTACTGAGGTCAAAAATAAAACAGAATTTTTAAGGAGCGAAATTTGTGTTTCTACTGTAATAATTGCGCTGAAAAGTGAACATTTTCATAATTTTCACTTCGCGAAGAATATTTCTATATTGGTTGAGCATTATGAGTTTCACAATCAATGTTGGGAAGTTTCATTAAAAGAGGGTTACGCATATTGTGTTTGTTGATGTACTTTTACCAAAAATTAAGCGAGAAATGGAAACAAAAATTTAGAGTTTATTCCGAAACAAGTGTAAATGTGTACGAAAATGTACGAAAATACCAAATGTTGCTAATATTTCACTTACAAAATGCACAAAGGCTCATCCTGTTGATATTTTTTTAAGTAAAACGTATATAAAGCAGGGAGGGAAATCTGCCTGAATGAGATGAAAAGTGAAACACGTAATTTATTGTTCTCGCCGTGCCCATATTCTACAGCTGTACTTCTGCCTAGAGCAATTCACTGAGATAAGATTTGTGGAAACATTTTATTGATTGATTAGCGATACCAGGCGCGTCAACTACTAAGGTCATTTGTCCCGAAAGTGTGATGCATGTTTTGATCATTGGAGGGGGCGGTGATCTTCGCCCGCTGGATGACGAGATCCGTCGCGATTTACGTCGGATTGTGAAGATTTTCCCCAACCAGGTATCTCCCACCAACAGGACAACACCCCAGCCAGGACAAGCTCGAAGCTCTTTAAAGATCTCCCGGCAATTGTGATAGTGTAGTGCGTGTGATTGTGCAAGAGATGACGATAAGTGAAAGAAGAGGAAGGCAAGGTCGCGTGCGGTCCGGGGTCTGTTTGTTAGGCTACTGCTCCGGCATTTGCCAGGTGTTGATCGGAGAAACCACGGAAAGCTGCAGATCAGAGCAGTCGGCCGCTACTATTCTCCTCCAGACAGTGGCTGAATTCGACATAGCCATCTAGTATCAAAAATCCTTCCACCGTCGGTAATCGAACCCTAAAACCTAATCCTGCTGGTGAGAGGCACTGTAGTGACATCAGTTGATACGTTAAAACACAATTGCCGGAGGAAACATTTGAAGAAACATTTGGGAGGAGAATTTGGGGAAGATTTGGAAGACCACATATGGGAATGTACACTGGACCTACACAAAACAAGAATTAACGATGAATCAATGGAAATTAACGAATAATTAAAACTATTATATTTTATTTAATTAAAAGAGACTTTCTTCAATTAAATTCCAAGTAACTATTTCCTAATTCTAAAACAATAATACAAAAAATTAACAAATTGGAAATACGCAATGCATAAAATCGACTTTTCTTTAGGAACAAAAGTTTCACTTCTATCTCGTGAGAGCCTGTCTTCATATATTTGTTAATTTAATTTCTTTTATTCTCGTAATTTAGGTCTTCTAGTCATCGTCAGCTTTGTCCTTTTTGTGCACCATCAAAATTACCATTTGTCGTATCACTTCGTGACAACAGATAATGACCGTCGTCACAAGAAAGAATGTTTCAAAAAATTGTATGGCGCACTCATTGACTTGCATGCGGCGAAACATTTGTACACAAAGTGTATTCTGCTGATCAACACAAATTAATCAATGTAGAAATATAAATGTAAATGATCATACATCCGTTCAATAGAAATTTTCTGTTAAGTTGCTACAGAATCAGAGGCCGTACTTTATAAAATTATAATCGTTCAATAACTTCCCTTAATCATGTGAATTTCTTTCTCCGTCATTGAGCAATTTCAGTCCCACGCAGAAACTCATAAATGCAAATTGCTTCACTATCACGCTTCCAAATAGATCCCTTAGTGTCACCCAACGCGAATACATTACCACGTGAACCTTTCCAAAACAATCGAGTTGCGGGAACTGAGATGACTAATGCTCTTCATTTGTCTTCTGCCGGCAATTGTTGCAAATGGCGCTGTGTGCAGATAAAGCGAGGCGAGGGAAACCGTCATTATACAGAAATCGCCGTGTGTTTCATGAACAGGGTTGCAGATTAGGGACTTTACACGCCATGGTGGGATATTTTAGATTCTGAGGGGAGAGGAATTGAGAAAATAAGCAAAGGAGAAAGTGGCGAATTTAATTTTGAAAATTATAATTTGTGTAATAATTTTTTTGTATCAATGACATTATTTTAAATTGCTCGCCGAAAACTTGATAACTTTAACAAGTGTTGATTTTCTGAGTGGTCTCTCTCCGACTGACACGCTTCCAATATCCAACATGTACAGAGCTTAACCATAAGAATGATAACAGCCTAATTTTATCATGTACTTGAAGCAAACAAGTAATATAGATACGTCCGAGAATTAATAATAATAATAATGATAATAATAATAATTATAATTAATAATAATAATAAGTTCCTTGGGTTTGAACAGTGCGCTAGAAAAGTATCTCCGCACTGAACCGAGTCAGGGCCTCCTATTATAAATTGCATCTATGATGGTAGCAATCGGATCACTTGGAAATACGTGAAAGGGCATAACACATCAAGTATCTGTTATGGTAGTGGTGAGTATGCAATTTACATTTTCTTTTGTTACAAGCTGCATCTCGTGCTACCAATATAATTTATTTTGCTAGCGCTCTCACCAGAAAGGTGCCACTGCGAAGGGACTTCCCTGGTGCGCTATAACTCAGATATCGATAAATCGTAATATTGTTTACCCCTTTCGCCAATGAAGTCATATATGTTTGAATTTTCTACCTTTTGAAATTACATTTCCTTTTTTTAATTCTGAGCATTCAAAATGATAAAGGATACGTACCCCGAGCGGCAAACTTGTGTAAGATCTATCTTCGTGCCTCTGACCGGGAGGTCCTAGGTTCGAGTCCTAACAGCGGCAGGACTTTCGATACTAGCTTTTCAGATAGGTGGAATTCAGTCGGTATCTAGAGGAGAATTCTAGCGGCCGGCTGCTCTGAGCGGTAGTTTTCCGTGGTTTCTCCGATCAACACCAGGCGAATACCGGAACAGTACCCTACCAAACGGGCCACGGACCGCACGCGATCTGTCCTATCCTCTCCCCCCCACACACTTACACTAACATGCACTACACTACCACAAGCTTAGAGCTGGTCCCGGCTGGGGCGGTGCCCCGCTGGTGGGAGAGTCCTGGTTAGGGGGAAACCCCGCTACCCGACGGTAGGTCGGAACCGGATCTCGCCATCCTGCGGGGGAAGATCACCGCCATCTCCCGAGAAAAAACATGCACTTCATTAACGGAACTAATGACTAAAGCAGTTGAACACGAGAAACACGGAAACACGAGAAAATCAATCAATCAGTCTTCGTGTTAAGTTAGGCAATATAATTGTTGGTGAAGGACTCTGTATCAATATTCAAGGCAGAATTTTCATCAGAATTTTCTATTTATTTAAATGTTGGTATTAAAAATTACTAATATTTTATGTAGGCGAGTTTTTTTTTATTGAAACGTACGTATTTTTTGAGAATTTGTGTAAGTTTAGGCAACATCCTCTCGGGTCGTCTAGCAGCGCTCTTAACGAATGCGGCGGGGCGGTATTTAGCCCAGCAGTATCTGTCCATCGCAAAAATCTATTTCGCGGCACGTAGCGACGATAAAGCTGCGACGCAGCCCGGCCTCGGTACACACAGCGCTTGCAGCGGGCGGTATGGCAACGACGCGGGTGGGAGGGTGGGAGGGTGGGGGAGTAGTTAAACAATGCGACGTTGGCGTGCATCGTTGCCAACTGCCTCTACTCCCCCCCCCCTCCGTCGCCGTCATGGCCGCGTTAACGGCCACGGTAGCTCCAAAATCATGAAAATATTTTCGTGTAAAAACATTTGAAGGATTGGGGGAGGATGGCAGTCAGTTTGTCTTGAAACAGAGAAACCTGCATTTAAATATACAGCACCATTTCTCTTTTAAGTAAACCACCAAATTCGTTATATTTATGCATTTTTGTACCTAACAATATTCCTGAAAGATTATTTCTATGCATGATATTTTCTTTTTGTACCAGAAGTTTTAGAAGTGTTATATGTAGTAAGTAAACTATTTTCTTCGTTTTTACCGCATTGCCAAATGACTCTCATCATTATGCTCCGTGTGTGAGATTAGTTTCCTCAAAAATCTACTTTAAATCTCTAGAGATCATCTCTCCTGGAACGAAGATCCATATTATCGCAAATGTTCTCTATGAGCTATCGCATAGGTTTTCAAACTTAAACCGCGACTGTTATATTGTGAACGTGTTTTCACCCACCTTTTGCTTGTAGTGGTAGTAGAGCTTAGGGTGAGTTTCTATTTGTTAGCAATAGAGAAAAATCAAATCCGTTCGTTTACCGTTACAAATAAGTTTTCTATAATTCGGCAACGGATATATCTAGTTTTTGAAATGTGAATCTCTCGCTTTTTAAATTATTATTATTATTATTATTATTATTATTATTATTATTATTATTATTATTATTATTATTATTATTATTATTATTTCTCTTCTTTCAACTATTAATAGTTAAATAGTTGGGAAGGGATTCTGAAACTCAGGAAAGCGTGCGCAGATGATTTTCTCCCCCATACGTCACATACAGTTTTCGACTAAATAAATAAATAAATATTTGCTGTTTATCGACCCAGGAGCGTTAATAACAATTATTGGCTTCCATCGCAAGACAATTCGAGTGGAGGACAGCTCTCCGTGTACATGGGCGTCTACGGAATAGGATGTGCATTGTCGCGACTCACCGTAGTTCCCGCGTACGCCGCTGGCGCACTGTGGGCGGCTGTCGCTATTTGCCGGCGTCAACACTGTAGACCGCGCTATTACTCCCGCCTCTCAGGCCGTTGTCATCATTGCTCACCGCAGCTTTGCGGTGAAATTAGAGCACCCCCATTATCACGTATTCATCGCCTACGTTTTAATTGCACTAATGATTATTACGTTAGTGTCAAGCTGGCGTACGTATTCAGAATGGGAATTTTGAGTTATTAAACTATTCAAGTTTGAAATATATAGAAAGTATATATATTTCAATAAGTAAAATATAGTAGTAAAATATATAGATACGTAGATATGTCCAAACCTAACTTCAGATATAACTACACTAGCAATACTTTTTATTTTGAGACTCAGAAAAATGATTCTGAAATTGGTTGTTAGTCATAAATCATTATTTGTGACCCTTGATATACCACTACTATTTGTCAATAAGCGGACATTGCCTGTGTATTTTATTGTTGGGCCTAGAAGCGAGAATACATTCTTCGGAAATGATCCTGTCAAGTATGTTTCTGAAGTGAGTTTGAAATGGTGGTGTGTAGTACATGGTCCTTTATATATTCCATGCTACCTGTTTGCAAAAGGCAAGTTTGGAATTTCTGACAACACCTATCGAAAGGGACCACCATTTTTTTAAATTCGAATTAAATGTCTAAATCTGTCTAGTTTGCTGTTGTAACTAAAAGTAAATCGGGCATGTACAAAGGTTGGCCCTTATTGCAGTATTGTGCGGAAGGCGATGAAATATGATTGACGGAGAGTGGAAATGATGATAGATGGTGGGGTTGGGTTGGCTGAAACATGGCAGATTGAATGGGGGGAATCCGTTCCATCCCCTTCAAATTCCACGTGGAGTGAGCAGTAATTGAGGCTCCGTTTGATAAATGACAGCCAGGTGTTCTAGTGATGTCTATAGGTCGCAGGAACTTCGCCGTCATAATGGCGGCTCACACAGCCACGAAGTCAAGGTGAGAACTCGGCTCCTACATGACAGTGAACAAGCCACCGAGGAGACAGTGACAGTTGTCATTTGTCTTGCAAATTATTTCCTCGGTGGACCTGGGAGAACGGGTCGAGCGTCTGAGTTTTTGAAGTTTCGAGGAGCAAAGTCGATGTTCTGAGCTTTGTAGATACATTGCCTCTTCACTACGCGACTCGTGAATTTATCGGTAAACTTTGAACGCCTGGAGATGTGATAGTTTTCTATTATTATATTTGGCCCTAACCAAAGGAACAATAGTTTTTTATGATACGAGTGGTACTTTTACCACGGGTGATTTTCTTAGACGGCCTAACTGACTTTCGTTTCATTTTATCAATATTTCAAAAATTGAAATCACTTAATGATGCGGTACGGTCGGCAGTGGTGACACGGTCAGGCGAATATATAATGAGAACACTGGGTCATTTCACTCGTAGCTCTAGTGCTCAAAATTGAACTTTTAGCAGATAAATACCCCAAAATTTGACATGGTTAAGACAAATACCATCAGATAAAGTTCGATGGTCATTGACGCGTTTAGAATCGACCAAAAATGACAAAAGTGATGTTTCGAGACTCACTGAGACTAGCAGGAAGACATAGAATGGGAAGGGCTTTTAAAAGAGTTCTGCGTGGAAAGAATTTTAGGAAACTGCTCATTTATTGTCTGAATTGGATGCTCATGGTGATGAAAAAAATTTACTTTTATTGAAAAGTTACAGGTTTTCCTTAATGGTTATTTATGTTTTTCTGCAGTATCTCATGGCGACAAAATCCTTTAATCCGTTCTTTTGAGCACTTATGATTGTTACGTAGGTAACATAAAGTGACATTTTTTTGTTTTTAACTAAAAATAATGGAAAAATAAAATAAAATTGACGACTTTAAAGTTTCTCTCTGTATGTGTACTTGAAAAGGATACTTCCCTGCCATTTTTGTCTCTCGTCAGATAATACCAACCTGATAAATTTTCAGGTAAAGTACCTTTTTGTTGATGAAAACTCGCTAAAATAAACAGTCGCTTCGGATGTATTTATTTTACGCGATCATCAATTAGGAATGAAAAGCAATTAACAGACAGCGCAATGAGTAAGGAAGCAATCAGTAATGTAAAATAGAAGCGCATTTAATGACCCCTCTCCCCCACCCCCCAAAAAACGGCCCCCTACATTCCCGCTCTGCTCTCGCTATTGGTTACTAGCCCCCCTCCTCTATGACGCTATGCGCAGACCTTCCCCGCCCTACCTAGCCGGCCCTACCCCCTACCCCGCCAGCCCTTTCGTTGGATCTGCCCGCTCAACTCCGCAATGCATAGATGCTTTGCGAATTATATAACTCGAAAAAATTTTAAAAATTATTTTTAATTTTTGATGATACGTCATTGCTTGTTAGTGCCCTCGATACGAAGATTTATATGCAATGCATAACTTACCCGGATCGCGAGGATCTTGGTTACGAGAGAAATTTGAAAACAGTTGAATTGAGCCACATGTTCTGTTATGGAGAGAACTTTAGGAGGGAAATATGAAAGGACAAACCGAGTCAAGTTAATAACTACTTAATTAATAAATAAGTAAATTGAAATCATTAAAATTGTGTGTATAATCGTGTATGTACGACGGGCGTTAACTGGTTCTAACGATCTCGGCCGATAAAGAGCCCTCGGGCCAAAGGCCCGAGAACTTTTCGTCGCCGCTCGTCCATTAGAACTTAAAACACTCTTGGTACATAAATAACTATTCTTCGATCCATGCGTTGTAATAGGAATCTACATTCCAGTTTCATGGGCCTACCGTGAGTAAATTAGCTTTTCGTTGATCCGTCCGTCTGTCGCTTTCTTCTGGTTACTGATGCGATTCAATTGTCAAGGCGCGGAGGCTGTCGCCTTGAGAGCGGGCGGGCGTGAATATAAGTGAGGTAACGTGAGGTGATCTTGGTGAGGTGGGTTTTAGTGTCGTGACGTGAGTTGTGGTGAGGTGAGATATGGAGGGGTGTGGTAGAGAGTCATGAGGTGGGGTGAGGTGAGATAAGGAGAGACAAAGTGAGAAGCGGTATGGCCAGATGTGGAGAAGTGAGGTGAGGGGAGGCGAGGTATTGTGAGATATGGTGAGGTGAGGAGGCGTGGGGTATGCTGAGGTGAGGGTGAGGTGAAAGGTGAGGTGAGATGAGGAGAGGAGTCATGGGGTATGCTGAGGTGAGGGTGCTGTGGCGACGTGAAAGGTGAGGTGAGATGAGGTATGGTGAGGTGAGGAGTCGTGGGGTGTGGTGATGTGAGGATACTGTGGTGACGTGAAAGGTGGGATGAGGGAAGCCGAGGCATGGTGAGGTGAGGGTGCTGTGGTGTCATGAAAGGTGAGTTGAGCTGAGGTATGGTGCGATGCGGTGAGGTATGGTGAGGTGAGAAGTCGTGGGCTATGGCGAGGTGAGGCGCGCCCGCCCACACGACGGCGCGTGGTCGGCGTCGCCCCATTCCGCCGGCCATTAACGCGTCAAACGCCCATCGATCGGCGCGACGCGACCTCGCCCTCTGCACGCCACCGCGACCCTCCCCTCACCCCCTCCGTCACCCAACTCCACGTGGCGTAAATACGAAGAACCTAGCACATTCGCCTTGCAGCGCTGGCACTTTCACCTTCACCTCTTCCTTCAACTCTACAGGCGTAGGTGGTTCAGGGCTTCAATAATTGAAGTCCTGATCCAGTGAGATCAATTACTGATGTCACTGGAGAGCCTCGAACCGGGAGGTCCTGCAGTTCCACTCCCGACGGTGGCATGATTTTCGACACTATCTACATAGGACGAATTCCAACGCTGTCTGCAGGGGTATTTTAGCGGCCAGCTCTAATCGATAGTTTTTCATTGGTTTCATCGAAGAACACCAACTGAAAACCGGAGCAGTACATCAATTCACGGGTCACGGACCGCGCACGAAAATTCCTTCCCCTTCCTTGTCTTATCCTCACCCGTAACGTACGCACTCTTTTACTCACATCCTGTTCACTACATACATGTGTGGAGATCAAACGAGAGGTTACAGCTTGTTTCGACTGAGGCGGATTCCCACTGGTGCGAGATACTTGGCTTGGGAAAGCTCTTTGGTCGGCGCCGGATCTCGCCATCCAGCGGACGAAGATCGTCGCCTCCTCCAGCGATAAAGCATGTAGTTCACTTACGGGACAACAGACTTTACCGGTTGACTACCCAAGAAATACTAATTAATCAGTCGCATGTACATGGGACCTTTAAATGGGATGCAAACTGAACATGGTAGTAATCAATTTTTAATGCTAATTTATGTTCTGTGTGCTTCTGACCTATAGTGTTGATGTCCTCTAGCTTTCGTTAGTTGCGCATATTTCTTTCAATATTAGGACTACTTTCATTTGCTCAATAACTTTGCGGAAGGTGAAGCAACAATTCCAAAACCTACGATATCTTGAGTTGTTTTATTTTGGAATTCTCGTATTGAAAAGTACATCTTGTTAACGTTTGAGTCAGTATCTTTACTAGAAATATGGCTCGTTATCCCAGCTGGGACGGTGCCATGCTGGTGGGAGATATTTGGTTAGCGGAAATCCTCAAACCGATGGGGAAGTTGGCGCTGGATCCCGCCATCCAGTGGGAAATCATACACACTACAAACGATAAGAAGCATGCACTACTACTACTACTTTAAGCGACTGATGACTTTAGCAATTGATGCGCCCGGAATCACCAATCATTGAATCCAATAACTTGGCTTACTGTGATATCAGACAAATAGATAACTAAATATCAAAGTAGCATCTCTTGGTAGGAAAGTTGCGTATATGATTTGAGGTGTTTTGTACTACCGTGTGTGGAAGCATTCACGTTCTTTATTTACTAAACAAGCAGTTTATTTTCTAAGCCTATGGGCGATATTTAATTTTAGTAGTAATAATATACACTTAGTGGTTTATATGTTTTAAAGGATATGTTTAAAGCACAACAAACATAATACAACTGAAACCATTAAGGTATATTTTGTTGTGGCCTAGACATGCCAACAACGAGATTAATGTACAGTAGTGCCTTTGATGATAATATAGGATCTGCATCAACTGCGTGTGGTTACACACTGAGGTTAATATTCTTGAGATAGGATCCTTAGGTAGTGGTGGGTAAGTCAACTCAGTAAATTTTGAAGGCAATGAGATTTCTGGGAAGCGGCGAGAACAACAAACAAAACTGTTACTCTCGCTGAAACTTTGCTCTCAGGAGTTCTTAGAAGAAAATTGCTTCACGTTTCTAGCTAGAGAGAGTCCGACGTCCTTCATATCGACACCGTAACGTCAAATAGACCAATGTCAACATTGAATACTACTTTACAGCGAGAAAAAAAGAAAACGTATTTTAACAAAAATATTTATCATTTTGATATTTCGTTATGACGTGCATATGGTCAGCTGATGATAAGGCAGTTTGTTAACAGATAGAGAGTTCGTATTATGAATGTACTAGAGGCGTCACTAAATATCCAATATTACCTTCATGTGATGTTTGCAGAAGACTTAATGTACTTTTCTTGAAGAATTTGTGATACTAAGTATCTACCTTTCTAGAATATAATAATGATAATAATAATAATAATAATAATAATAATAATAATAATAATAATAATAATAATAATAATAATAATAATAATAATAATAATAATAATAATAATCATTAACCCACGCAATACCGATGTATGAGTAGTCCAGTGCATTATCAAGGAGGCGGGGGTGGAGCCGACGGATTAAATTTTGATTCTATTGAAGTATTAGACAATTTTGCTAAATTAATAAATTGAATAATCGTTTAACCCATTAGTGCTAAACGTTACTATCTGGTAATGTAAAATTGCACCGGCGTTGTTTCAATGTCTCTGCAATTATTTTGAGAATTTTATTTCTTTTTTAGACGTACACATCCTAAAAGAAACATAGAAGAAAATTTTTCGTGCCTAAATGCCAGAAGTCGATTTAGCCGTGATCGCTAAGGTAATGTACACTGGTCAGAGTGTACGTATGACTTACGTCGGTTCGTATCTTTATCTAAAACCGTGATTAGCTGCTATATGCCTATGGTTCAGTCGGAGAGTGAGACCGGTGTAAAGCCGGGGCATATGCAGCTATGTTCTTACGATTTTGCTCCTTCTTATAGAAAAAATGTTCATTTAACCAATGGTTTGCGCTCTGGAGCGCTCTAGTAGCAAATATTTCGCAACACAACAATTGTCTAGCGCTGAATGTTGCAAAAACATTCAGCGCTAACGAGAGGGCTCCAACGGCTCCTGTGCGCGCACCAACTTGACAATGGACGAGCGCTATGCGCGTTCTGGGCACTAAAGGGTTAATATACATTTTTTTAAATTCTAGCATTTTTTTTTTTTATTTATTTAATAGGTAATTATTACAGGCAAAGTAAAAATCTTGATGCAATGTGGCTAGGCCGAAGGCCTTTAAGCCATTACAATACCTACATTCTACAGCGTTCTAACCTTTCGAATTCTGGTATTCACCCCAAATGGTCTCTTCGCATCAAAGCCGCGGAAAAGAGACCATAAGGTACGGCTGAGGAAAAAACCCCTGAAGGGGGAAAAACCTGCCGTCAGAAGCCGAGTACATGCTAATCTATCCGGTTTTTAATCCATTTATTTATTTGGCGCGGGCGTCAGGCATTCTCCTTCCAGTGTTTGGCCTCCTCCGCACCTGAAAACAAACAGCACCACAGAAAATCGTCCGCACCAACGCCTCTGCCCTAACATTTCCGATTCCTAATTCCCTTCGCCTCCTAATGTGTTTTATTTTAACCGTTTGCTTTTATTTTATTTTAATATAATTTAATTTTAATTTATTTAACTTATTTTAATTAATTTAAATTAAATTTATATAACTTATTTTAATTAATTTAATTTTAATTTATTTAACTTATTTTAATTATCATAAGTTAATTTATTTATTTTTATTGACTTATTTATCTACTTATACTTAGCAATTGACTAAAACTTATAACTTTTTTTTTTTACTGTTTACTAACCTAACATAACTTACTGACTAACCTAATTATTGTTAGTTTATTGATTTATTATTTATTTCTCTCCAGTCTAGGCTCTGCTCTGCGCAGTGTCTGTCTAGCTTTGCGCAGTGGCAATATCGTAACCAATGAAGTTTATCTGAGGTGCGATTATTGCTAGTTGAAAACTTTTCTAGCATTTTAAACCACCTTTTACGATACAAGAAATCGTTCATTAAATGATATCGTACGGCGCAGATTATAACGTAATTGCCGTCGCTCCTAACGCCGCTCGTTTTCAAAATATGTACTCTTCTTCTTCTTCTTCTGCTTCTTAGTAGGCCATAGGCCTGTTCCACTTCTTGGATTTAAAAGCATTCGTGCAATTGTCGCCTCGGTCTCCCAGGATATCTTCCCACAGGTCTATGGTCTCTCGAGACCCCTACAATTCATTCTGTCAATGTGTTGATTCCATTCTCTCCTATGTGATATTATTCATTCGGAAATGGGACTAATTCTACATGTTGTTCTAATGTTATCATTTCTTTTTCTATCCAAGAGTGTTTTCTTTAAAGTGTTCCTCAACACTCGCATTTCTGCCACTTCTAGCTGACGTTGCATGCTTTTTGTTTCACCTCGTGTCTCTGCTGCATATGTTAAAATCGGTACTATATACAGTAAAATATGTACGCATATAATAATAATAATAATAATAATAATAATAATAAGTTAGCGTTTTAAATGACTTGGAGTTAAGGCATCTTTTACGTATGGTTTCATTATCAGGCCAGACTGTAACGTTGTCGATGGCTCACAAATTCATAAAATGCATCGATACTTTACAACTTTACTTCTTTTGCATCAAAACGAGCAAACATGCACGGAAGCATAACTGCACAGATGTACAGTTGAATTGAATTTTGTGAGAATTCTGAATTGAATTTAATATAAAAAATACAAGTATAGCGTTAAATACCTCTAATTTAATGTAAAGACACCAAAAAGTGGCTCATCACCCCCCAGACGTCACGTAATTATCTACTGTCGACGTCCCATCTCCAGAAAACATTTTCTCCTTTCCCAAATTGAACGATAGGCGTGCCTGGGTGGAGCGGGAGCGTCAAAGCGCATTATCCCCGAGGCAATCGCTCCAAGGCGGCTGCAAAATGGCGGCACGCGGCGCGATTGGTCGATAACCGCATTAGCATAAGCCTCCGCCGCTCGTCGCGGGCTGCGAGATGAGGTGTCGCCGCCGATAGGTTAATGCGCCGGCGGCTCGTTGGCCCACAGCCCCTCGCTCGTTAAACCGCCTCCACCCGCGCCGCGCCGCGCTCGAGGTGCCCCAAGGTTCTTTTCTTGAACCATGGATTGAAAAAGTGCGGGCGGAGTGGGGGTATAAGTTACAAAGTCTGCCACTGGAGTATTTACCGTAATGACAAGTTCTGGAAAATCGAAGTTATGTCTGCTACGTGTACAGCCGGGTCATCGCTCTGGAAAGGCAACAGCAGGGTTGGTTGGTTAGTAATTCCGGGCGCGTCGACAGTTTAGGTCATTAGGCCTGTAAGTGTAATGCATGCTTTTTCCTCGGGAGATGGCAGTGATCTTCCCCCGCTGGATGGCGAGATCCGGCACTGACCTACCGTCGGCTAGCGGGGTTTCCCCCTAACGAGGATTCTCCCACCAGCGCGTCACCGCCCCAGCCGGGACAAGCTCTAAGCTCCCCTCCCGGAATATGTGGTAGTGAAGTGCATGTTAGTGTAAGTGTGTGTGTAAGGGGACAGGATAGGAGAGGGAAAAGGAAAGAAAGATCGCACGCGGTCCGTGGACCGCTTGTTAGGGTACTGCTCCGGCATTCTCCTGGTGTTTATCGGAGAAACCACGGAAAACTACCGATCAGAGCAGCCGGCCGCTGGAATTCTCCTCCAAACAACGACTGAATTCCGACCTATCTGAAAAGCTGAAACTCGTATCAGTGTCCACTAGATAGGAGTTTAAGTTGCTTCCCTTGAAGGATCTGGACCTGCCACAACCATTTATTTAGATAATGGTAATAAAACTGAACAGAAGTTCTCGACTATGAAAGCAACTAGGTTTGAGTAGCTTCTGTTTCGCGCCACCGAAGTTTTAATGCTTCGAATGCCGTCAGTGCTCGCTGCGAGATTTTGCCTTCAACTCTTTATTGCCTAAGGGAGGGGGAAGCAAGGTCATTGTTCAAGAAACGTTGCGCTAGTAACACTGCAACTGGTGCCGCTCCAGTGTTTCGGAGACGGAGATGTGTCGACTGTCCGACTTTGCCAGATAGCAAACGGTGTTCCTCATGCCTGTGTCTAGTTAATTCCTACGCCATCAGCACATCAGCCTCTCAGGCCTGCTCTGCCGCTTGACCGCGCAGATTTCGCTACACTCCTTTCACCATACAGGGGAGAAATAAGGCGTCACTCTGGCAAAGAGGCGACTTAAATTCAGCTCAGAGGTTTCTTTTCGACTTAAAGATCTTTTACTTACAGTAAATCTACAACATGGGACAGCCCACATTACTTTCCTTTCGCAGAAAGGCATACGAAGTATTGTTTCGCCTTTAAAACTCTACGGCTTTGAACCCGCAAATTTGATGTAACAACCCGATGGGCAGACCTTTATACCACCGAAACCGGAGATAATAGTGACATGTAGCGAACATGACGTATTCCCTTCACAGGAATTACCTAACTCTCCCACTTGTGAGCTTTTTTCGTCACACAGCTACAGAAACTGAGGCGAGTTTTAGGGAAGCTACAAGTCTGTTTTTGGCTTGACCGGAAATCGAACCCGGGACCCGCGACGGGAAGCTAATACGCTGACCTCAACGCATCCTAGAGGCTAAAAGTGAGAATGCGTAATTATTTTTGTTTCGTTCCGCAAGGGAGAATTGGTACAAAGCGCAGAGAGCATTTTCAAAATGTTGGGCGCGACGGAGCGCATATATGTGGAGGCGCGCGGAGCAAAGCGCGTGAAGCATTCCTTGGCTGGATGCGCGCGCGTCACGCGAAAGCGCCCTCTGGCGGCCAGAGAGGAACTACTCCCCTCCCCCGACCTGGGCTTTGATTTACGGGCGACCATGCACCCCCGCTGCCCCGCCTCTCTCCACGCCACGCCACTTGCGCACTCCACACACACACAATCACACGTACAGCTAGGAAAAATTTGCGTGAACATCTGCTGTTTGATTCAATAACAAGTTCACTCTGGTGTTTACATACGAAACTACGGAAACTCGTTTCAGATACGAGGCAAAGCTTTACGACTGAATGATCACAACCGAAGTTCAAACTATTTTTGAAGACTTCTATAGAAGATAGTGACGTTTGGCTCAACTATGTACTCTTGTTACCTTCCTATATACTACCTGCGTGTATACATAGGTACCATGTGTATTCGCTCTGCTGTGTACATATGAAACTACGGAAACTCGTATCAGATACGAGGCAAAGCCGTGTACTTTACGGGTGGACGATCATAATCGAAGTTCAAATTACTTTTAGAACATTTTTATAGAGGATACTGACAGTTGGCCTGTTACCTTCCTATATACGACTGCGTATGTATATAGTTACAATATGTATTCACTTTGGTGTTTACGTATGAAACTACGAAAAAAAACGTATAATTAACGGCTAGACGATCACAATTGAAGTTCAAACTACTTTTATAGAAGATAGTGATGTTTGGCTCATCTATGTATTCCTGTTACCTTCATTTATACTACTTGCTAGCCGCTAAATGTCATAATATATCGGTAGAGGAACATTACCACCGCCTGGATTACATTTACTTGGCTAATGAACAAATTAGTTGACGACTGCAATCACTAATTCCTTGTTTACTCATCCACTCGCGTCCCACGCCAACCCCATCCCTGGTCACCGAAGCGGATTCGGTGGTATAACGGTTACCGTACTGGGCTGTTGAACCCAATTTGCAGGTTCAAACCCGATCGAAGCCGATCGAGTCGCAGAAGCCGTAGACGAAGGCGAAAAAATCCTTCATACGCCTTCCTTCGGAGGGGAAGTAAAGCCGACTGTCCCATTTACTGCATGTAAAAGATCTTTAAGTTTAAAAGAAGCCTCTGGGCTAAACTCAAATAGCATGTTTCGTCGCCCAAGATAATACCTCCTTTCTCTGAAAATTCTACCTACATGGTGAAAGGCGCATAGCAAAATTTGCGTAGTCAGACGAAAGAGCGGGCCTGATGGTCCGAGTCTCGCCACGTAAAATAAGGCATTTACGAACTAATCTAATCTCTCAATGTCATCTCTCCCCGTCATCTCTCTTGCGGTACATATTTCTCTGCACCATGAATTAGTTGGCATCAAGTTTTAAATTATATTTTTATAAGCATTGTCAATTGGATGCTCAGTTTGGGGTAATATCCTTTGCTTCCGCACTATTAATTGGGTTTATTTCTTTTCTCCGATTGATGATATCCTTGGCTTGATTGAATTCTTAATTCCTATACAAGATATGGTCGCGGAAACTTGTTTTAAGTATCAAATTGTTCTTATATATGAATACATTTTTAAATACACCAAGATTTAAAAATAACTTGTCAATTTTTGTTGTTGTAAAAGCAAGTAGAATGTGGTTATATTAGCATGTGAAGTCTGCACTTAAGAAATGCATTGTCATCACAATTCATTCCATATATTGTAGAAGAAGAAATTTTAAGTACATACGGCTAGAAACATTGGTTACTTTCGATTCTCGAACATTTGTTAGATTTCTAGGATTCGAATGCCTCTCTTCCGCTGCAAACGAAGGAATCTAAATCTTCCCGCAGACTTCGTTGCCAGTGCCTGACTTTGCTCGTTTATGAATATGTATGAGTGTTATTTCCAGATCCATGCACTTGCTCCCTTAATCTTACATAATTCGGCAAAGAATGTTCTTTGAACATCCTCCTCGTAGCAGGTATTTCTTGTTTCCTTCAGTTAAAACGGAACTATTCGAGGTTTCTGCACTTGTTAACGAACATGCGCTGTGTACATATCGGTTTAATTAAACATACACATTCACTGAGTTTGTAGGGAATATACATTGCAAAATTCAACTATAACCTCTTGTTTCTCTTTAGGAAACATAATGCGATAAGGTTAATTTTAACAGAATCATATTATATTTCCACGTGTGAACATATTTACCATTCATGTTACATATTCTGTTTTATTTTATTCAGTTAATCCCCTTCTATTTTCCTATAAACATATATAGATAATGAAAACAGGATTGCTGCGAATTTCAACAGCCCGACAAACCACTCACAGTATGTAATGCTACTAGATAATTTACAATCGTTCTGTGAACTAGAAAACCATTTTCCATATATTGTGGAGAAAAATAAGTTATAACTTTGATTTGTATCTTCTCGTATGCTTAGGGTAGAAAACATAATGTAGCGGTGCAAGAAATCGACAAGGAAATAGAGTACGTCTATCCGTCCTTGACTATAGTTGCTTCTACTCTGCATTTATTTCCACATTGCATTCTCCTCTGATAGAGCAAATCACGCATAGAAAAATAGCTAGGTCGCATTTTGATTCCAGTACATAAATTTTTGAGAACTGGAAAAATTGAAAATTACTTCTGCGTCTTCCTACAACTACAATTACGATCTGTTTTCCTTAATAAAATATTTTCATCAGAGATAGATCTTCAAAGAAGGTCATGTTCGATTAGTCGAAAATATAAATATTTCTTGCGTAATTTTGCCTGAAAATAGGAAATTTATAATTTTTAAACAATTATTTCCCTAAATAACTCCGAATTTTATTTTCCACGCATGTAGCAAAGATCGGGAAAGAATGTGGTGCTGTTCAGCGTAGTGGCTGTATATATTAGAAAAGTGTGGTGCTGCTTTTCAGCGTATTGTCTGTACTTTAGGAAATTGCAACAAAATTCGAATTCATTTCGATTTTCCCACAATTCTTTTAAAGCGCTGTCAGTTCGAAAAATGGTAAAAACGCGATTTCAAATTATTCAAATTATTCTTCTCATTGTTACTGGTTGTGATGACAGTGTTTCTGCGAAAGGAAATAGATTTAAGGAAGGTAATTTATTTATCTTAGAAATAACAACTACACTTCTTTCGCTTTAAGAAGTTTTGATCGCTGATTATGGTAATCAGAAATTGGAAGCTCACTTCGAAATAATGAAGGCACGCTTGTGTGATGTTATTCCAGATTTTATACATAATGTGCTCCAAATACAGTAACAGTGAATATTGTTCATGTTTCTTTCATTTACAAAACTAAGAAATGACTACTGTTCCTCACAATCTAAATAAACGTAGATATGCACCGCAGGAGCTTCGTGTAAAACGGCTTGATTTTTTCAGTTATAGCTGTGTTGATAGTTAGGCAAATATTACAATATTTCAAAAGTATGTAACTCTTTTCAACAATGCACGGGGTGCGGTAGCTCAGTGCATCAACTGATGTCACTGCAGCGCCTCTGACCGGGAGGTCGTAGGTTCGAGTCCTGACGGCGGCAGGATTTTCGACACTAGCTTTTCAGCTAGGTCGAATTCAGTCGCTGTCTTGAGGAGACTTCTAGCGGCCGGCTGCTCTGATCGATCGTTTTCCGTGGTTTCTCCGATCAACACCAGGCGAATGCCGGAGCAGAATCCTACCAAACGGGCCACGGACCGCGCGCCTTCTGTCCTTCCTCTTCCTTGTCCTATCCTCTCCCCTTACACACACACACTTACAGTAACATACACTACACTACCACCTATTCCGTAAGACCGGTCGGGAGCTTAGAGCTTGTCTCGGCTGGGGCGGTGCCCCGTTGGTGGGAGAGTCCTGGTTAGGGGGAAACCAGGCTGACGGTAGGTCGGCGCCGGATTTCGCCATCCAGCACGGGAAGATCACCGCCATCTCCCGAGAAAAAAACATGCCCTACACTTACGGGACTAATGACCAAAGCAGTTGACGCGCCCGCAAACACAAAAAAAACAATGAATCAATTTTCAACAATGCGAGAAAGTACGTGCTGTGGTAGCGCCTCTAGTTGAGTTGTTCCTTTCGCCCCTTGCGTTCCCCGCCCCGTGGCGCCGTCTGGCGGCGTGGTGAGTGCCCGCCCTGTGTCAGGTGGCTGTGGTAAACGTGGCCCAATATCTTTTACGGCCGCGTCGCCGCCTCCGCCTCCGCCCACTCCCCACGTCTCGGGGCCGCAATTGCCCACGTGCTCTCAATCGACCTCTCCGCCGCCCTCGCGTCTCCACGTGAACGAGGTCGCGCGCCGTCAGTGGGAGGTCAACTAGGTGCCCACCCCTTCTGTACTCACCTCTTTTTTTTCCAGCGTTAGTCACGTGGAATTGCTGAGTCTGCAAGATCTCCCAACCGTGTATCATTCATTGGTTAATAGTTCCGTGTGCGGCAGCTGCTACGGCCATTGGGCCGGATCGATTGATTTGTTCGTGTTTCCGGTCTCGTCAACTGCTTTGGTCATTAGTTACGTAAGTGTAGTGCATGTTTTTTGCTCGGGAGATGCGCGGTGATCCCCGTTGGATGGCGAGATTCGGCACCTACCTACCGTCGGCTAGTGGGGTTTCCCCCTAACCAGGAGTCTTCCACCAGCGAGGCACCGCCCCAGCCGGGACAAGCTCCAAGCTCCCGACCGGTCTTCCGGGATATGTGGTAGTGTATTGCATGTTAGTGTAAGTGTGTCTAAGGGGAGAGGATAGGACAAGGAAGAGGAAGGACAGATTGCGCGCGGTCCGTGGCCCGTTTGTTAGGGTACTGCTCCGGCATTCGCCTGGTGTTGATCGGAGAAACCGCAGGCGGCCGCAAGAATTCTCCTCCAGACAGCGACTGAATTCGACCTAGCTGGAAAGCTAGTGTCGAAAATGCTGCCGCCGTGGGAAGTGGGAAGCTAGGACCTCCCGGTCAGAGATACTGCACTGACATCAATTGATGCACTGAACTACCGCTCCCAGTATTGGCCCGGAGGGGTAGTGCGTGTCAAATCCGTGGATCGATTGATTGATTAGTGAGTCCGGGTGAACAACTGCTAAGGTCACTATTCCCGTAAGTTTGTTGCGTGTTTTTGACGCGGTGGCGACAATCTTCCTCCGTTGGATGGCGTTATTCGGTGCCTACCTGCCTGTCGTCTAGTAGCGTTTTCTCCAACCAGGTAACTGCCAACAGAGGGGCACCGCCCCAGCCGGGACAAGCTCTAAGCTCCCGACCGGTCTCCCGGAATATGTGGTAGTGTAGTGCATGTTAGTGTGTGTGTGTGTAAGGGGATAGGATAGGACAAGGAAGAGGAAGGAAAGCTCGCACGCGGTCCGTGGCCCGTTTGGTAGAGTACTGCTCCGGTATTCGCCTGGTGTTGATCGGAGAAACCATGAAAACCTACCGATGCGAGCAGCCGGGCGCTAAAATTCTTCTTCGGACAACGGTTGAATTCGAGCCAGCTCTGTAGCTAGTGACGAAAATCGTGCGACCGTCCAGACTCGAACTCTTAGGACCTCTCGTCTAGAAGCATTGCAGTGACATCAATTGATGCCCTGAGCCACCTTAGCTGGTTTATATCCTCGGAGGTGGTGGTGTTCCTCCACCGCTGCAACGTGTGATTCGGCACCAAACTTCTCATCGTCTCGAAGATTTTCCTCCTCCAGGTACTTCCACGAACGGAGCATCACTGCGACGAGTTCAAAGCACTATACTCATCTCCCTATATGTATGGCAGTATATGAGCGTGTATGTATGTGTGTGTCTGATAGCGTGTCTGTGTATGTAAGTGTGGTTTTTGTGTGTGTGTGTGTGTGTGTGTGTGTGTGTGTGTGTGTGTGTGTAAGGGGTGAAAAGGAGCATGAATGGCGAAGATCGCACGCGGTGTGACCCGTAGTTTTAACTCCGACATTCGCGTGCTGATCGGAGAAGCTACATAAAACCAGATCACGCGCTTGAATTCTCCTCCAGACGACGGGATAATTCAACCTACGTGTATAGATGTTGAAAATTCGTAACTTTCAGAACTCGAACCACAGGACCTCCGTGTCAGCGACGATGCCGAAGCATCGGAATGTTACCTCTTAACCATCTCAGCCAATGGAAGAAGGCCGCCGCGGAGTCATTGGGTTAGATAAGAGTAGCATGAAGATGTTGGTGATGATGACGATGACGAAGTTGATGGAAAGTGGACGATAAGGGAAGATTACACGCCGTCTGTGACCTGTTTTATTGAGGGCTCCTCCGACAGGAGTCTGCGAGTGATCAGAGAAATCACGGATAATACTGATCGAAGTTGGCAGGTTGGAACTCACGACAGGTGTTGGTCTTTGCGAATTCGTCTGAGGAGCGAAATTGCCGATGTATTTATAAGGGCACATTACGTGACTATTTACTGCGCTTAATAAAACGACGAAAATAGTAAAAACCAACGAAATGGGAAGAAACGTCTTTCCCTTTAACATAAAAAGATTACTAGTGGTCTGCAGAAGCAAAAATGCTGTTGTACAAAAGGACACAAAATGATTAAAATAGCACTCACACTGCTCAAAAGCAACAAAATACTATCATATAACTGCAATAAATTGAATATTTAAACAACTTAGAACATTATATCTGCATTTTATCCGTTCTTTACAAAGAATACAAAAAGATTTATTATTCCATAACGCAATGTGAATAGTAAATATTTATTCTTTCTTTGAGGTTAGCTTTCAAATGGCCTTACCTATGACGTAAGCAATAACACACTCTGTATAGTACCTCAGTTGGTATCTGCAATATGAAATTAGGGGGAATAAGACAATCAAATATTTGTATTTTTCAGTCCAAATCGAAACTGTTTCATTGGGTTTTCAATTTTTCGAGGGTTTCTGGGTATCTAACGGAACCACAGATACTTCCCGCTTTCCCGGTGGCTGGATAGTTTTCTTTCATTTGTTGTGCAATGGAAATTAGTAATATAGATTTGTCATCTGATGGCTTCTGGCATTACAAAAAGTGTGTTAGGGCAAATTATATATAGTGTCTATTGGTTGTTCCATTGATATGCGTTCTTTATGTGTATGCCTCAATTATTTTATGCTTTTTTACGTACGTCTTCCACGAATTTCACCATTGGTTGAATATTTTGTGACAATTTCATTTTCAAACTCGAAATATTAATATTTTGTTGTTATCAACAATTACAGAATTTTCTGGTTCGGGTTCTGACGTTATCTTAGGAAATAACATGTTTTAGATGATAATAAACTATGTTTTAAAGATATTTTTAAAGCTAAATATATTGTGCGATGAGATGAATTTTAGGGTACCATTCGATTGTTCAAATGTACACCATAAAATTTGTGATATTACTTTTGCAATTAACTCTATTTGCAGATTCACAAAAGTTGTAATATGCACTGCGTAAGAAAGATATCCTCGCTAGTGAAATTTTATTTAGGTTGCAAGAAATACCCTAATCATTCGGGAGTGAAATCAAACGGATACAAATGAAGCCTATTATATCTTCCAGAAAGAAACGCGATAACTGATAATCGCCGTTTGATGCATCCTGTTTTTTGAGGTCGGGAACCGAAATCGACACCAATTTCAGGGGATGTCGAGCGGAGGCGTCCGTCGAGGATTCGATTCGTGATCCGTGTCCCAGAGGTCTACCGGCTCGCGAACGAATCTAATGAGCGCACGCGGTGTCGTGTCGGTCGGCTGCCAGAACTCCTATCGATCGCTCGAAGTTACAACCTCGCCCTAGTCGCTAACGCAGCCTACACCCCGAAGCATCTGGCTGGAAGAAATGGGGGAGGGAATTCTCTTTCTATCCCGCTCTCTTTGCGACTCTTCGAATTGCTGATATTTTTAGCTATACCATTTCTCAAAGTATTGTACGCAGTACATTTTACATTGGATTTTATATCCATTACATTTTTCAAAATACTTCATTCTAATGTGGGAAATAATTGGAGAGGGATTCTCTCCTGCTCTCTGTCTCCTTCTCCCTTCTCTCTCTCTCTCTCTCTCTCTCTCTCTCTCTCTCTCTCTCTCTCCCTCCCTCTCTGTCTGTCTCTCTCACTCTGAATTTCCGACTTACTACACATGGTCCTTGATATGTTACTATTGCAGTTTGATCTTTCTAGCGATAGCATTTTCGAGAGAATATTGTCCAGTATATTTTGTAGATTACGTAGATATGCATTTTATGTGCTTTCTCCTTACTATTAACTTTCTCTTTTTGCCCCATCTTGTTCATTTTCCCATTTGTTTCTCTCATTTCCTCTATAGGCTATGATTTTTAAACTTCCTTCATGTTCTCCCTTTGTCCCCTTTTTCAGCTTTTCCTTATCTCATTTCACAACAGAGCAACCCACGTGCCTTCTTTTTCTAGCCTATCATCAGCGTTCTCGTACTTCAGTCGAAGACTTTTCCAGATAATGGTGGGGGGGGGGCAGCTCTTTGCCCGGCCCTAAGGATGAGGGAGGGGGGGGCACATTGAGACACCTGGGATTTATCACTGGCCGCGGTTGTTGTTTAAGATTCTACTTCAGCTTTTTTCTCGGATTATTTTCCTAGTCTACAAAATTTCGGTGACGGACTCACTACATATGGAACCCGTCAGCTTACTTGGAAAGTTAATTTTCCCCATGAAAATTGTTAGTTAAATTTTAAAATATGTCGTAGGTGTACAAAAAAGTAAGTCATCTCAACAAATCGTCATTTTTAGTTACGCGATGAAATATGTTTAGATAATAGTGTATTTTTACTAGCAAAATTAATTCAAAAGAGAGTTCGAATACAGAGTAAAATACTTTGTCTGAAGCCGCGAAATTAACGGATCTGTTCAAATTGAATTAGCAATTCACCAAAATTACATTTTTTAGGTAAGTCATTCTTCTTGTATATGAACGATATAACAATCCTCATTTCTTGATCTTTTACTAATTTTCTATTGAAGTGTTCTTAATAATAGCTAATGAGTGAGAGGTGTATTTATTTTATGAACATCCAATACTAATTCGTTTAAACTTTTGGAAAACAAAAAATATTTCAGCTCACAGACGACTGAAAGTGAGATTTTTTTTCGAAAATCTGAACTTCGCTCTCCTCCTAGGCAGCTTCCACTCCGGATGGCCTTTCGCCTCTGACAAATGAAGGTCGGCGCCGATCGCAGCGCCTCACGCGGCCCCAGACGCATTACTGGTTCACAAGAAGAGCCATTCTTCACGGCGAGTGCGTAATGATTCGGTCGTCGCGGACCCGTTCCCGGCGCGCCGTGGTTTTTGTACGTCTGCGCCGGACAGTTCGCCGCGAACGCCCATAAATCCGGGGCCGTTTATCAGAAAATTGGGGCGAAGGGCTGCGAATATTGCCGGCGGCGCCGAGTATTTGTCATGGACGGCATCGGCGCTGGCGGACGCACCGACTGGCAGAGTTAGCTCCGCTCCAGCATTACGACTGTCTGTGCAATGACTCTCACCGGAACTGATGCCACTGCAGCGCCTCTGACCGGGAGGTCCTAGGTTCGAGTCCTGACGGCGGCAGGATTTTCGACATTAGCTTTAAAGCTAGGTCGAATTCAGTCCCTGTCTGGATGAGAATTCTAGCGGCCGGTTGCTCTGATCGGTAGTTTTCCGTGGTTTCTCCGATCAACACCAGGCGAATGCCGGAGCAGTACCCTACCAAACGGGCCACGGACCGCACGCGATCTGTCCTTCCTCTTCCTTGTGCTATCCTCTCCCCCTTACACACACACTTACACTAACATGCACTACACACCCACACATTCCGGGAGACTGGTCGGTAGCTTAGAGCCTGTCCCGGCTGACGCGCCTGGAAACACGAAAAAATCAATTAATCAAAAGCTCTCACCGGAGGATTCTAGAATTCGGAACCGGATGATGGCGAATTTTCTACTCCAGCTTTCTAACTAGATAGAGCTCGACTGGCGGAGAATTTTATGTATGTATGAAACCCCTTGTGGTCTACACCTCAATTCTTTGATTCGTCAGGGGGACAATTCCCCGGGGTGGGCACTATAGCCCTTTTGGCTTTTATCCTCACCTTCCACTGACGCGCAAAACGCCGACTGGCTTATGTCGGGATCCAGCCGGAACCCAGTTTGCCCTCACGACCACCTCTCCATGCAATGGGGTAAGGGCCGCCCTGCTAGCTCAGAGCTCCTAGCTTTCCAGGCTAGTACCGGAGTCTAAACAATGCACCACTCACATGCGCCGGGAACAAGTTCCGTCCTCTACGCCCAGAGTATCGGGCCACTGCCACGACGAATCCGAGAGCCCAACTGGGGGCCACGTGAACTAAGATCCAGGCGGCTCGGAGCCCCCATCCTGTCTCCCCATTGTTTACCGCCTGCTATCGACGTGGGTAACGCCGGAACCTGCGCAACCTGACGGGTGGTATCTAGTTTTTCGCCGGACTTTAAAGTGGAATCCGGAGTACTCCGAAAAGCATCCTTTGCCCGATCCTGCCCAAAGGTCGACGCGCCATAGTACCAACTGGTGGGTAGCCGAGCAAACCCGACTACCAGGAGCTTAGCATCGCCTTCTCACTGCGTGCACCGTAAAGCTAACGACGTGAGCGGCGCCGCGAGACTCAGGGTCCGGATGATCGTCTACGACACTCCACCAGAGACCATGACAACCTACGTCATCTTGATCCCCCTTGCGGGGGGGGGGGATAATTGTAACGCCCGGCTGTTCCAATCGGTAGTTTACTGTGGTTTCTCCCACAAATACGAGGCGGATGCCAAAGGAGTGTCGTAACAAACAGGCCATGTGCAGTCTTTCTTTCCTTACCCTTGTTCTATCTTCACCCCTTAAATACGTTTATTTGCCCTACCCTACCAAACATGTCCGGAGACCAGTCGGGAGGGTAGAGCATGACCCGACTGGGGCGGTGCCCCACAGGGGGAGATACCTAGAGGACGAAAGCCCACAAACGGCTGATTAGGTGGGTGCAGGATCTCTCCATTCAGCGGGCAGCATCACAGCCAGCTCCCGTGATAAATTCACAGCATTCTTCTTACAAACTTCACGAGACACTCGACCATAGCAACTGATATGTGCGTAGCAGTTGTCATGACCGGAAACATGAATCAGTCAATCAATTGATGAAGCGGACGGATGGGGGAGCCGGGCCGATGACGCGGGGACAGAGAACGCTATCTCTAGGTTTGTCTTGGAGACAGTTGGGGACCAGGGGGCACGGCAGGCAGATGCGTCTCGAAGTCGGGACTTGGAGGGAGACAGGATGTTTGAGAAGTGATGGGTGAAGTGACGTTGATCAAGCAATACTGGACTTTGTAGGGAAGGAATTTCGCAACAAACATCTCAACCAGACATTAAATAAGTAGTGGGGTTCATTATTTCAGATTTGGGATCCAACGCAGTGATATGATAAGAAGAAATTCTCATTTTTTAATCGTACTATAAACTACTTCCGAAAGCATTTGGCCGCCGAAGATGTGAATACATTTAGACGATAATAATAATGTAAAAATGCGCTGTCATGTTCCAGGTGTGAGTTTTGGGTTTAAAACTGGAATTGATGGATGTGGTCTTCATCGGCAAAAATGAGTTCATTGAAATGTTTGAAGTGAAGTGAGCGCATGGACTCAAGCTATGTGTTCGTCTGTGTATGTGTGTGTGTGTACGCGCGTGCGTGCGTTTGCGTGCGTGAGTGTAAGCAGTGTGGTGGGATACTTCAGTGGAAGTTGGTGGCTGTGTGGGGAGGGCATGGGCGGTTTTTGTTGAGAAATGTGAGCATGTAGGCGGTCTATAATGATCACGTTTTGCCAATGAATATGTTGTGGAATATATTATACTACAATGTTACACAAATTATATAATTTCAGATAAAGTTATGTTATATTATATTACATTTGTGACATTGAAAGTTACGTGATATCACTAACTATGATATGGAAGAGTTAACTTTGAGAAAGTATGAATCATACATACATGACAAAACGAGCTATGAGAACACATGTAAAGGGAAATTCAACCGACATAATGAAAGATCCTGTGTTTGGATAAGAAGTATAAAGAAAAGTTAAATAACAACGCAAAAAATGTATTGAATTATATAGGGACAAACGATTTGGTAAAATATAATACCAAACGTGTTGTGCAAATAATTATTACAATAATATTTTTCGAATCATCTTATTCCACAAATAGTGCCCACAATCAATATTTTACATTATCGACGTAACCAATGAAAACGAAAATGTTTCGATTGGAACGTAAAACAAACGACCCATCGCACATACATTTAATTGGAAATGCGCGTGCATGTGTATGAAAAATGTGTTTAGCTTATATATTCGCAGCGTACCGGACCATTGTACATCTATGTGTGTTCCTGGCTCTGGTTTCGTTGAAAACGGTTTGTCTCGAGTTCCATCATTAAGTCTGTTTGCTCAGTTTGTTCGATTTCTCTGCTGCTTTCGCTTGTTTTCCCTTCCCTCTAATTTGTTTACTCGAGAGACTAACTTTGGAAAGTCGAGCGACTGAATTGTTTGGGTTCAGGCCTCGATAGCTTTATCATTTTACATATTTCATCACTTGCTGTCAATGGCGGAGAATATACAAAGTAGCATTCCTGGCACAAAGAATGAAGAGTAAAGTTTTTGTAACTCACGCTTTTATACTTCTTTCAACTGGAATAAATAGGGGATAACACCTGAATTCCGTGTTTTTATTTAGTTGAAGTTCTTTATGCTCTTCTAAAGGAGACGTTTACGTCTAGTTTGGAGAAGTTAAAGTATCTGAAAAAATTTAAAATACTTTTAAGACAACAATTTAATAATTTTGGCACCATCAATTCATTCTCTGCTTACCTTCTCTCGTGTTGTCTAAAATAGATCCCTTACGGTTTATGGTTTTTGTACTACATGTCTCTAACGATTGGATCTTGATAATCGTGGGAAAGTGTGTGTGTGTGTGAGAGAGAGAGAGGGAGAGATGGAGAGAAAGAGAGAGTAGGAGAAAGAAAATGTATGTGTGTGTGTGTGTAGTGAAATACCAAACATTTTCTATCTGTGACACAGGAAATATTTGAAGGCAATATTCATTGGTTGGTTTGTATTTATGTGTGTCTAATTCTGAGATATACATACAACTAAACAGTGAGATTTTATGAAATAATGTGAACACCAGATGTGACTGGTGACAGACAGAATGACACCTGAGGACTAGTGATTTCTTCAGAGGTGGTAGTATAAAGCGCGAGGAAAGCGTTGCGTATGCGACCCTCTAGCTCTACGGAGGGAGATGTAGTGGCCGGAATACTAACCTTTCATCGTTCACTTCTAACCCAGTGGATAAAGGGGTAAATCGGACGAGACTGAACAACGGTCGAGAATTTTCCAGTTGTACAAAGTTCTATTGAAAGACGTAAATGTGACAGTTCTTTCACTATCGCACATCAGTCAAACCAATTCTCTAAATTCAATGTGGTATTCCATTGAAACAGTTCGTTCTCATTAGACTTCTTTTCAAATACTTCAAATCTAATAATGTTATTTTACGGCTTTAATGCCTGCCAAATAATTTTTAGAAACTTTCATTACTTAAGATCCAAGGGTATGCTTTAAGATATATTTGCTAACTTAAAACTTGTAAATATTAAATATTAACGACATATAACGTAAGAAATGTAACAACGAGGAAGTCTATTTAAAACTGGGTTGCTTAAAAAGAGAAAAGTTAATGATTTTTAGTAGTGTTTAAACCCAATTTACAAGCTTTCTTTTCAAGAACAATTCCGAAGTAATAGCGAACTCCATTATGTTTCTGGGACTCCAGAGGGGCCATCTTGTGGATACACGGATTCCTTAAAACTCGTGAATCGTTCGCCTAAAGGGAGCGTGCTATCTTGGCGTAGGTGTTCCACAAGGATACCTTTCTGGACAACGGAAGAGCGCTCCCAACCCCAAACGAGAATCGGGAGGGGTTGAGGCTGGCTGCTCCACCGAGTGATCCTGCTATTCCAGCGGGCGCGGTGCATTCCCCGGAGTTGCCCTGAGCATATTTGTGATTGCAACGCCGCTGCATGGGGAATCGTGGCTGCGGCAGACTGTTTGCTCTGCCTTCCTTCCCTCTCTCGTCCTCTGTCCCTCCCCGCCCCGCCCGTCCGCCCCACCCAGCACACCACGCCCAGCTCCGCCCAACCCCGCACTGCTCCGCCCAGCTCCGCCCAGCCCTACCCAGCCCCGCCCAGACCCGCCCAGCCCCGCCCAGACCCGCCCAACCCCGCCCAGCTCCTCCCCACACTGCCCATCCCGTCCCCCCCGTCTACCCCAACGAGCCCGCTCCCACCGGAACCCCACCCAACCCGCCCACCTATCCCCGCCCTCGTATTGTTGTTTGTTCTTCGTATTACGATTGGCGGAGGCTGAGGCGAGCCCGCTGGCTGAGCCGAGGGCGGTGGGCGAATAATGGGTGATAATCGCGCGTGTATCGCCCGAGCTGCTTCGCGCATAATCTCTCAAATTAACAGCGCCGCCCCGCCCGGCCCCGCTCGCTCGCTCGCTGACGGATTATCGCCCGGCGGTGGTCGAAATGATGGGCCGCGCTCATTTTGCTCCCGGTTGGTTCGCGGGTCCCTCGGCGGCTCCGTGGATTTTCTCGCGTTGCGCTTGATTTCTCTGGGGACTCAGGCTGTGCTCTGTTGTCAATAATGTTGTTCAGCCTCATATTCTAATCAATTACCCGTATCTATATTACTAATTTCCAATGCGCGGAGAAATTGGAAAAAAAGAAAGAAAAAACTATGCAGTATCCGGATATATGAGAGTTATGTGTGGTTTTACAAGATACTCAAGAAACTCGGGAAGGTCCAAAAACAAGGAAACAGCTTCGATTGAAAATGCAAATAGATGTGTGCGTATTCTCATACTGAGCATACTCATGACATTCTTATACTCAGAGCCTCACTGCTTATGAAACAGCTGACGTTTTACGCCAGAAAGGCTCCAAGGAAGGCCAGAAAGGCTCCATCCACAATTAAATATTTGGTATTCACATGTAGCGCAATGAAAGATCAACGATTTATAATATCCCTGGTATGTAAAGAACTGTTGTAATTTGTGCCCGTAAATACAGTACTGTGTTATTGAAGAATTAATGAAGATGTTTTGTTACAATATATAATTTATAGCAGTCATACGAGAGTATTTTATCGTGTTGTATGAGCAGCATACAAACATTTGCTGCAGAACACTCGTTTCGACGAAACATAGTATGCCCTCATTAACACGAATTCCAGGGACAGAAATAATTGGAGTTCGTATTATAAAAAATCGTGTTATCCGAGTATTATAAATGTCCGTATTACCGCAATCCCTTGCCGGGACCGACGTTTTGTTTCTGTTATGGCGAAATTCGTGTTAAGCGAGTTCGTGCTAACAAGGGTTTACTTTATTTTTCCTTTCGTCAGTAAATGGAGGTTTATGTGATGAATAAAATGTAGTGACGTTCAACGAGAGGGAGTCAATATAAAAGAATGGCAATTATGTATGCCAAGAACATAATTATGGTCGTTGAGCCTCTATGTGAATACTGATTTAGTCTGGGGGCTTGGGAAATTTAACAGGCAGGCTTTGTGGTCAATAACAAAACACTCGCCAGTTTCAATTAGGTTTTTACAAAGTAAAATATTATGTTTGTACAATATGTTTCCAATTCGTACCCAACCGCACAGAAATAAGGAACTTTCGTGACCTGTCTTTTTAAGGAAACGAGGTCATGGTCCTTAAAAAAATAAAGAAAAACAATAGCGGAACATTTGGGATATTCGTAATTATTATGAATAGATCGATTATTTTATTGGTTTTATATCATGAAAAATTATAAATTACAAAATACATAAGAATAATTCGGATATTTGGGATGTCCACAAATCCTGTTGAACGTTACAATTATACAGATTTTTCATAAACTTTCATGGGCTGATCTTCACAACTAAAATATTGAGGAAAGGGTCCCAAAATTTCCCCGATCTTGAAACGTGATCCGAAAGTGAAAATTATTTTGTCCGCGTAAATATAAAGCTTGGAATGGCTCACTCGATAGTAAAGAAGAGCGAAGACCCACCATTCTCACCCAGCTTGGTTGCTCACTTGGACCGCCCCTTGGTCTTCAACCTGCCATCAAGGCATCTGGTCAGATGCTGTTCGAACGCGCCTTCAGACGGGGATGGGTCGTGTGGCAACGCGGGTGCGAAAAACGCCTCCGCCAACGTTGTGTGTGGGAGAGGGTTACGATCGCCGCAGGTTTAGTGGGACGGCAGGAGGGCCAACTTCCGCGCGGGAAGATTCCCTCGTTTCCGCCGGAAACGCGTCTCTTAAGCGGCGTTGCCACGTGGCAATTAGATCTTACGGCGGAGGTTCCGGCGATGACGCCACAAAAAGTTATCGGGTTGTGCGGGAGACGTTCATGCCTCCGCTGTTGCCACATCTCCTCCGACGCTTGTTTTTCGCTCAGCTTCATGGCTCAGGGCTACCAGACGGGTGGGTCGCAATCCTTGTTTTATGTCGTGGTTTCAGCTTTATGGCTCATTTTTGTAGTAAGTATTGGTACTAGAATTTTATTTTTCATCATTAATACTTAAATTATTTTTTCATGTAACTTTTGAAATCCCTTCGTCCTTACCAGTTAATAATTTTTAGTAAATATTATTTAATGGTGTAACCGTGTATAGTTTTATTAAAGTTATTATGAAGAAAGTATTATGCAAATGTAACTATGTTAACAAATATATTTTCACATTGTACAAATCATTCTATAGAAATAAAAAAGATACTTATTGCGGAACATTTAGTAATTTCACATACATTTTTATTCTGAGTTTATTCACATTGCACTGCTTGGAGAAAAATTGTGTACGTTTAGAAAAGTACGGCTTTCATTTCAAAGGTGTCATTTCACCTATTTTGAAAATAGACCCAATAATAGATTTTTGAAATTGTAACCGCGGCTTCATATTAATTCACAAAACTGGAATTGCAACGCTGGGACACGGTAGTTTAAAATTCATGTGATTAAAAAGTCATATGAAATTAATGATTTTCTCTGTATGAAACGCAGTTTTTGACTGTCGAATTGAAATAATATATTTAAAGAATTATTTTTCACAGCTCATCGTTACGGTTGGTAATGAGTTTTACAAAAAATGGCTGAGATGAGTTGCTATGAACAGAATTTGCGGAATTATTACGTAACCATTATTAATGCGAGAAAGTGCGTGCTGTTCTAGCACAGCTACATGTTAAAAAAACGTTTCATGAATATCACATATTTCCCAAATCAGATTGGTACTATTTTCTTGCGGGCAGTAAGATACATTAAACAGCACTGACAAAAATCCGTCGACCGGTTCGCCCACCGAACACGGCGTGCTTGGGTGACGATTGTCGCGAAATTGGATTCCGGCGCGGAGGGGGAGGGGGTGAAAACGCTGTTTATATTGCGCGCTCTAATTGCGTCGCCGAGTTGCAATTAATTCCTCCTTTTCACTTGTGAAATGAGACCCTCCCGATAAGCCCCGGTGCACAGTGGCGGCCATTTTGGGGACGAGTGACGCTCTTTTGTTCGGGCGCTGAACGCTCGCGAACTGCGAGAGCCATTGGAAAAGGTTTACGTTCCACTTGCGATATCAAATACTTTTCTTAGTTTACTGCGAAGGGTTCTGCAAGTACTCTTTGCCGTGCGCACGTCTTTTGTTAGGAATAAATTGCTCTTTCGGAGAAAAGAGGTTTTTACGTCTTTTATTAGCGAGTTTTGTTTGAGGTTCAGTGCGGGTTCGTGCGAAAGAGTCGAAGTTTGTTATAGTTTTGCTTCTTTGTTGAACTATTTTGACAAATTATTTCGTGAGTTTTACGTTGGAGTGAAGTTTGAGAGTATTGTGTGTGACGTCATTGATAGGTTAGTCTCATGATAATGGTTTTCTCGTTTCATTAACCCTTAGATGCACTACCACTTAATTTTACTACAATGCAGCTCACGGGTCTCTTAGGCCCGCCAATACAATCTATGAAATTTCGTAAATAAAATTAGATAATTTTTGAATAGCTTGATGTCCTGATAAATGGAAAGTTTTCCAACAAAATGCATTTTTGTAGAAACGATCAAAAAGGCTCCCGGGCCTTTTAGACCCATGTAGTGCATCTATTTTTATCTCTTACGGTTGGTTTTCAATAGTTTTAGATCTTGATTTGACATAACATTCGCCGGAAACACACAAATAGAGAAAAGATAAAGAGAAAATTTTAATGACGGAGAATTGCATGCAACACCAATGCCTTGTCTTCAACGAACATTGTTGCGGAGAAATATGGGTGGGAGACGATTGCTGGAAAATAGGAACCGGGTCTCTTTTAGAAATGCACCGTCTTCTATTACAGCAAAAAAATGTAAAGAAAAATATTGCAGCCATTTCCCAGAAAAAATGAAAATTCACACCTGCTTCATGAATGGTACCCCCCAGAAATTAAAATATATTAATGATTTCCGGAACGGTACCAGTAGATCTTATGTCTGACAAATTTGTCAAGTTTCGTCCCAAACTATTCTAGTCTGACAGAGCCATGCGTGGCACCCACGTCTGTCCAACAGTGCAATCACATGTTCCGATTTTCGGGTATGAAATTGCTCGTATCTCCTCACCTCGTCAACCAATCTGAACTATCTTTGGAGCAACAGAAATTGACTTTAATCCTGACTGATTGATTGTTAGTGATTCCGGGAGCGTCAACTCTCTTCTTAGCGCAAACGAAAGAGATTAATCCATTACGACCTCCTTTTTCCTGGGTGAATGGTCGCAATGATGGTTTGTTGTGTTTTAATGGATGGATGATGGAAGGGGTGATTATGTGGGAGTGAATCGTTAATGAGGGATGTATTGGTATCAATGGGTTCACGTAATGGCACCGAAATGCAATTGAATACACCGCCTCTACACACAAGTAGTTTTAGCTTAGAGCCAGCATTCCCTCTGCCATTTCAAAGTTTCTGGCCTTGAGGTCCTAGGGTTCGTGTTTCGACGGTTGGAGATTTTCTGTACTAACTGTGTAGCTGGGTCAAATTCAGCCTCTTTCTAACGACCGGATTCAATGGTAGTTGTTAGATAGATATATAGATAGAAATTTATTCTACAATTGGGCAAATGTTTCCCGGTGGCAGAATACAAAATTACAATTACAAATAAAATACTAATATATAAAAAAATAAATATAAACAAACAAACAAACAAATTGACTTTGTCATTTCCTATATATGCAGATGGCATTTACATTCCTATACTAAACATTAAAATGCATATACACTAACATATAAATGAATAAACTTACATATTACACAAATATACATACAAACATATACATAGAGAGACGAAGGAACCCTCACATACACAAACAGAACTTATTCAGTCATATTCAGAAGAAATGAAATCACTTCACTTCACTTCACTGCATTGCATATAACTTTATCTCAATATTAATTGTTCAGTTTTTACTACAGACTACGCATAATCGCACCTTTCACTTCAGTTCACTTCACTTGTTAATGGTTTCTCCAATCAATACCAGGCGTGTACCATAACAGACGGCCATGGACCGTGCACGAACTTTCCTTCCCCTTCCTTCTATTCTTTCTCCTTAGTCAAATACAATTAAATTACATACAATGTATTACCTCCCAAGCCTGAAGAGCAATCGGGAGCTTAGAGCTTGCTGGGTCTTGGCCCGGCTAGGAGAAACTTGGAGGGGAAGATCCCTCGCAATCTGACGTGTAGATTGGCGCAAAATCTCACCATCCAGTGGAAGAGGAACAGTGATGCCTCCGGAAAAAAATCCTTACACTAACGTGCTAATGATCTCAGATGTATTTGAAAATATGAATCAATGTATATTCGATCAATGGTTTGGTGGGGAGGAAGATTCAGATCAAACGACAGTTGGACTTTCTGGAGACGTAGCAGTGGGAGCTACATCTGAGCGGGAACCAATGTCGGGCACCCCCTCTCCACCTCCCTTTTTCCAATCTACGTCATCCTGAGGAGTCAGCCTTAAATTGGGTCAAATTGTGTTTAGGCCGTCTTCACGCGGAGCCATTCCACAGCGACACAAAGAATTGCCACGGCCTCTTCACACAACCACCGAACGCTGCCTTTAACCGTGCGAAAGGTAATGCTCGCGTGTATACCTCCATTTAAAGCGATGCTTTTCCAGCTGAAGCACGCTGATGGCTCCATGTGAAGGGATTTAACACTCAGTGGTACGTCCGTGTGGCCTAGAGTGAAGGCTGCCATTTAGAACACTGTTCTGTGGAGCGGTAGCGCATCTGCGCTGCTGGCCGTGGGAGTGCGCCACTGCGAATACTCCATTTAAAGCGATGCTTTGCCAGCATACGCGCCTCGTAGCGCGCGCTGAGTCGCACCATGTGAAGGGATTTAAAACTCAGTGGTGCGTCCGTGTGGCCTAGTGTGAAGGCTGCCAGAACTCTGTCCTGCAGGCAGTGGCGCGGAAGCGCATCTGCGCTGTTCGCCGTGGGAGTGCGCCACTGGCCGCCCGTGCGAATACCTCCATTTAAACCAACGCATTGTCAGCTGAAGCACCACTCCAAAGCGCTACTGATTAGCTCCATATGAAGGGGCTCTAACGGTGACCGAGCTTGTTTGGTATATGTCCTGTGACTATAATTTCTGCATTTCCTGGAAAACTCCCGGACAAAATCTTGACTCTGCTGTCACCATATATACTACATATACTGCAAGAACTGCATTGTTGCACTAAAGCTATATTCAATGTAATTGGTGGACTTTTGTATTGTCCTTTTCAGTTCAGTTGGTAGTAGAAGATTCCAACCACACCAGTCATTCCTTGCACGTGTTTGGATGATTCTCCCTGCACTTCCTCAGCCACCACTGCCACGTCGTCCTCGATGTATTTCCTGCTATCTCGACGCTCCACACCTGTGGTGTGCCACAAGGATGCTCCACCAGCTCGCTCTTTCTCATCCGCTTGTAAACCCGGTGAGCGCACCGCACGCCGCTGCGACGCTTCTTGACTTTCCATTCGCTCATGAGGTGCTTGAGCCTTCCTCTAGCCTCTGCGTTCGAATCACGAGTGAAGAGTTCGTTGCGTAACGTATCCTCGTAAAAACGATTCGATTATTGAGTTAACCGATGCAGTAACCACAAAATAACAACGACTTATGAGGGTTCTAATGATCGAGCGATGACAAAAAGTCCGAGGGCTTTTGGCCCGAGATCATGAGAACTAGCTAACGCCCTTACTACGTAATTTGTTTTTAATTTTATACGTAATCTTAATGGTTCATATTTACGTGTTTACTCATTAACTAAATATTAACTACGCTCGTTGTTTTCTATTCGTATTACCCTCTTATAATTCCCGTCATAAGAGAACATGAAAACAGCAACTGTTTTGACATTTTTCTCGTCTCCACGATCCTCGCACGTACGCTATGCAGTGTATATGAAACTTCGGATTGAAGTAATAACGTACAAGTAGAAAATAAAATATTTTATTGATAGACGGAAAATAGTTGTGTACAAAATTGGTTGCTCTAGTACTAACGAGCTGCGTTGGGTGTGTGATGGTTAGTAGTAACGTATGAGTTGGGTTACGCCGACATTCTAGGAATATTAGTGTTTACTCGAATTCAATAATGATAGGATTCTTTTGTTAAGCATTTTTTATAAAGTGATTAGTAAGCAGTAATTTTGTTGTTGTAAAGTAAAATATGTTCATTTTTCTCCCCGTTTTGTATTGAATATGTATTTAATTATTGATACACGTATATAATACATATTAAGCAAATGTTTAGCATTGAACTAAATATACTTGTATGTTATTACCTTTTTGAATGATCGTGTGATTGTCCGTGTTTCTCCAATCCGCTGCTGTCTGTGAGTCACTGTGCTGCCCGTGTACGCTGCTCGCGTGGTTGGCGTCCGCTGTCTGGCTCGGCCCTTAACGGCGCGGATTGAGCGGCGTATCGCGCGCCGCCTGGCGGCAGCGTTACGAGCGGCGGGCCCCGACCAGCCTCGGCCCCTTTACGGCCGCGCCCCCGCGCCCACGCTCGCCTGCCCTCGCACCACTCACGCTCTCCGCCCGCCCCGCCACACCTCGCGCCGCCATGGTGCGCCACGCCTCCTCCCAACCCGCCGCTCGCCCCGACTCTTCCCACCTTGCCCCGCCCTCGCTCCGCCATGCTACGCCTCTTCCCAATCCGCAGCCCTCCTCACCTCAGCTCGCCCCGCCTCTCCTTGCCTCTTCCCGCCACTCCCTGCGTCACCCGCCCCCCGCCCGCCATCGCCCCTCCCAGCCACCGCCGCCCCGCCTAGCTATTCTCCGCATCTTCCTAACTCGCCGCCTACCTCACTTCGCCCCGCCTCGCCCCGCCTCGCCCCGCCTCGCCCCGCCTCGCCTCGCCTCGCCTCGCCCCGCCCTGTCATGTCTTTGCCCCGCCTCGCCCTGCCTTTGCCCCCCCTCGCCCCGCCATCCCTTTCCTATCACGCTGCCCTCTTCCGGCATCCCTGTGTTCCGCCACGCCTTTTTTTGCAGTCGGCCGCCTGGACCTGGCTGCATTCGGGCAGCACGGTCCTCCCCTACGCGCCGCCTCACTCCCTCCCCTTACTCTGCGTTGAACACATGCGGCCCGCCATGGGACTCCCACCCTCCGCGCCTCCCCACCCTGGTACGCCTACCGCCTACGACCCTCGTCGAGCCCTTTCCCCGTCCTGCTCTTCAAGAATGAACTCAGACGCCCTGTTCTTCTCACCCTCATCCCTCCCCACCCACATCGGGAGAGCTACCTCAGGTATCAACTCATATCACTACAGTGGGAGGTTATAGGTTCGAGTCCCCACCGTAGCAGGATTTTGGATATAAAGCTAGGTCGAATTCAGCCGCTGTCTGAGGGAGCATTCTAGCGGTCGATTGCTCTGATCCGTAGTTGTTTGTGCTTTCTCCGATTAACACCAGGCGAATGCCGGAACAGTACCGTAACAAATGGGTCATGGACCGCGCACTATCTTTCCTTCATTTTCCTTGTCTTATCGTCACCCCTTATTTACACTCACGTACACTAGCACGCACTACACTACCTCACATGCCGGGAGCTTACAGCTTCGCCCGGCTGGGGTGGTGTCCTCCTTGTGGGAGATACCAGGCTGTAGAGAACCCTGCTTGCCGACGGTAGGTCGGCTCCGGATCTCACTGTCTAATAGAGGAAGATCGGCGCGACCTCCCGAGAAAAAAACATGCATTACACTTACAGGACTAATGACAGCAGTTAACGCGTCCGTAACCACTAATTAGTAAGAAAACCTCCGTACTCACGCCCCCTATGCCTGACCGTGTCTGCTCTTCCCAGTCTAGACTGTCGGCTAAACTCTTTCTTGTCCTCTTATTTCCCCTTTCTTGTGCCTCTTAATTCCCTTCTTTTCCCTGTCCGCTTGTCATGACCCCGCCTGCTCCTTCCTTTCTGTATTCCGGAGCTGTTTCGTCCCGACATCGCACCGTCCCTGTTGCGTTCTACCTCGATTCTCGCTTCCGCCGCACAAAGGCGACCGATCGTCGGTCGTCGTCGTCACCCGCCGGTCGTCGCTGCCTCCCACACCGACAATGACCGGCTGAGTTGGCTCAGTTCCAGCATTGTCGTCTGCGCTACGACTCTGTCTGAAGGTCATAGCGTTCGAGTCCAATCAGTGAAGGATTTTCGACTCAGCTGCATGTCTAGAACGAATCCAGCCGATCCTGGACGTGAATTCTATCGACCGGCTGCTCTGATCGGTAATTATCGGTGGTTTCTCCGATCAACACCAGGTGAATCCCGGAGCAGTACCCAAAAAAACTGGCCACGGACCGCGTCCGATATTTTCTTTCTCTTTCTTGTCCTATCCTCTCCCCTCACTTACACAACCAAACACTCACATGGACTACACTTACGGGTCTAATGACCTTAGCCGTTGACGTGCCCGGAATCACCAAGCAATCAATCGTTCGCCTGCCCCAGAGGATCTCGAATGGTATTTCTTCTATCTCTGCTGTGACGTGGCACGCTGATAATGTGGAAGGGGACAATATTCAAGAATTGTGTTAACCTTAAAGCTCAAGCACACTCTGAAATGCAATATGTATGAATCATGTTAGTTCGTGTACTTATTTCTTTTAGTTTATATAGAGTAGTATCAGTGGCGAATTCTTCAATACACCTCGTATACTGCCGGTATACCTAGTAATTCGAAGTGTATAAGAAAGTTTGACAAGCCTCGAAAAAGTTAGTGAGATTTTGAAAGCTTTAAAACAAATGCGAAAAAATAAATCTTGTTTTGCTACCGAGAGCCAGTCAGTCTTCCGTAAGCGCTATGAAGTGCATGAAGTTTCAAACAGTTCTAAAAGCTGTCCAGATACTTTTCTCGGCGCAGGTGAAGGCACCGCATGCCAGCCGCGATAACCTAGGGCTCCTCATGTTTCAAGGGCGGGGAGAGGGGAGGATGCGCATCTGGGCGTTCGGTATGCACCGCAAAATATTGCGGTGAACAGTCCTTTTCTGGTCGTGCGTAAGTTACACTTCACTCAAGTTGTTTTGAAAATGGAGTGTGATGATCCAGAAGTTAGTGATTTGTGTAATTGTCTTATAGAACAATTATTAAGGATGGAATTTCATACTATTGGGATTTCAGAAAAGCTCAAAATAAAAGACAACAGTAGAGGTAGGTTCCATAAAGTGTGGTATACTTAAAATAATGAGTAGTATCTTCATAGTTCTTGCACGTATGTGTAAAGTAATTTCAGTTCACAAACTAGTTTTTCCGGATAACATTTTAAACGTATCACTCGGAGCCGTTTCATCCAAGTGCGCTTCTCATTACAATCTTTGAATGGGCTGCCTGCGCTCGGCCGCGCCCTGCGCTCGCCGTTGCGTCGTTGTTCCGCTCCGCTGGGCGCGGCGTGGAAATTTCCAGCGGCGAGTGCGCAGGCGCGGATGCAACGCCGCATTTTGCCTCAAGGGACGATGCTCCACAAACGACAATGCAAACAGCATGAAATCCTTGCTCATATTACCACTGTGACATCTTCAAATTTGAAAAGTATTCTGTTAATTCGGGACAAACAACATAATAAAAAAGGTACACTATATTTCTTATTGTATTTGTCAAGCGTGACAAGCTACGAGCAAGTGGGCGTTGCAACCGTTGAATTTGATATAAAAATACTCATTAATTACGATTTTTTCTTAATTTTTAGGACCGTAACAATTTAATACTTGCTGATCACCACCCTAAGCTTACGTCAGTGCACCTACCAAAAATAATACAATATTTTATTAACAATTATTTCCAAATAATATAAATACAATATTCATGTGTAAATTAATAAACATCCCCGATTAAACCTCACTTTGGTGCATCAACCAAAAATAATTGTGTACTGTGTTTATCATATTTTATTTACAGTTTGTTACTAATTAAATAATTAATTAATTTTCCGTATGTAAGTTAATAAACAGTTCTCACCAAACCAATTAGCCTACTGACTATTTATTCATGGAAGTTATAAATAAGGGTCAGCCGTTTAGTGTGCAAAAGTTTACTTAAGTAACTTTTACAGGATTTATTTTATTGAGCTTAAGTAAGTAAATCGAAAAATGGAGGAGTTTATTACCTTGTTTCCTTAACAGGTTTTCATATTGTTATTCTTACGAGATTGATGAACATTTCGCCACTACACAAGAAGAATGACACATGTCATAAACTAACATTTTGTAATTAAGTGAAGAAAAAAGTATATTTTAGTAGTAAAATATTATGAAAATACTTCTTTAAATAGCCAATAAGTAGAGCAAATCATTTTGTCTTTTGGAAGTAAAGGAGTCCACTCATATTAAAGTAGTTGACCTGCAAAATAAGACCTTTTAGATTTCTCCCTCTTCTTGTGTGCCGATGATACGTACACTAATTTTGGAAATATGACGATCCCACTAAGATATAGTTTTTAAGAGGTAATATTATGAAGATGCTGTTAGACAACAAAAATGATCCCCTTTAAATATGGAGAAATGCCAAAATTCCGCAAACACGTACCCTCGCTTTCTTGTTTGCAAACTGCGAATATACATTCTCCTACTCAACACAATTCAGGGCAACGTTATTATCACAAATTGTTAATGAACACACAGGAAACCTGTTAAAATAACACACATCAACATTCTCGTAAAAACAATTGTAGACGAGTTACTAAAAGGAAAACAACTAGATTAGCTGTTTTTCTATTGAAACACTGTTACTATGCACTCTGCCATATGATAGAACACTCTTGAAAGGGTTCATTATTTATAGAAGCTAGATTACTCCTACTAAACTAGTGGCCTGCAGCAGCAAAAATGCTGTTGTCGAGTTAGTGGAAAATGGGGTTCTGCACCAGCAAAAATTGGCTGTTCTGAAAAGGCATTCATGAATATTGAATCTCCTCTTCTTCGTTGCATGACGTGAGCTCTGCCGAAATCAAAGATGCGCCGGGTATGAGAATATTGTCAAAACATGAGGTACAGTAAATTGCGGATCAATATATTCAAATTTCTTATGCCCTAATCTCCTGCATTAGTCGGTCAAAATCGAAATTGTTTGTGATGTTAGATATCTAACAAAATCATTGACACCTCTTACAAGACCCGACGCTATTCAGTTTCGCGTCCATTCATGTGTTTATTCGAAATTAATAATATACATTATTTGCATTTTGCAAGTTATTTTTTTTTGAATGGTCCATTCACCGAAGGATGTTAAATCTTTTGCGACCGCCAAATGAAGAAAGATTCCCCACCCCAGGTTTAGGGTATTCATGAGTTCATGTGACCGTCCGTCGCCTCACAGAATGGCCGAGTGTGAGCGAGGGTTATGGGCGGTTGGCTGCCTGAGTTGGGAGGGTAAAAATAACCGTGGGCAGTGCTTCTGAAAACTCGTAAGCATCCACCCAGAGCAGTTCACTTTCATGAGGCTATGAACACTATCTCATCGTTTGTATGATAATTTGAATCACTATGGTGACTAGAGGGTATGGAGACTAAAACAGAGTCTCAGAATAAATATTACAATCTCCCTAGATTATTCAGAGGTCAAATATCATCACTTTTTTCTATGAAAAACCTTTCTATAATGGAGTTACACATGGTGATGGTGGATTTTCGACACTAGGTAGATAGCCAGGATGAATTCAACCGCTGTGTGGAACAGTTCTAGTGCCCAGTAAATCTGATTGGTAGTTTTCTGTTGTTTGTACGATTGATCCCAGGCGAATGCCGAAACAGTACCCTAACAAATGGGCCGCGGACCACGCTCAATATTTCCTTTTTCTTCCTGATCTGATCATCTCCTCTTAGTCACTCACTCACACGCACTACACTACCACACATGCCGTGAGACCAGTCAGGGGAGAGCTTATTCTCCTTAGGGAGCTGCCACGCTGGGGAGATACCTCGAAGGGGAAATACTCTGCAATCGGACGTGTCGATCGTAGGGGAATCTCTCGTTTCACTGGTGAAGAAATACCTCTACTTCACAGGATCAAACTGTCATGACTTGACCATAGGTGAAGAAATACCTCTACTTCACAGGATAAAACAGTCAAGACTTGACCATAGCAGTTGACGTGCTCGGAAACTTCAAACAGTCAACAGCCTCAGCTCTATACGAAGTGATCCTGTTGATTGATTGATTGTTCCATCTTCATCTCAGTGCCTCACCTCACCTTCATCCAAGTTGTCTTGCTGTTACCATCGCAACCAATGTACCGCCTCGCTCCAACACCACTCCGCCTGCCCCACCATATTCCGCGCCTGCTGCAACGACACATGGCGACCCTATGTTCCGCTACGCCCCACCCCACTCCACCCACCCTACTCCGCTTCGCTACACCGCTGTGTGTCTCACTTCCCTCCTAGCTCCGCCCCCTCCACCGCCCGCTTCAACAACTAAATCTGGGAGCGGTAGCTCAGTGCATCAACTGATGTCATTGCAGCGCTTCTGACCGGGAGGTCCTAGGTTCCCACTCCCCACGGCGGCAGGATTTTCAACACTAGCTTTTCAGCTAGGTCGAATTCAGCCGCTATCTGGAGGAGAATTCTAGCGGCTGGCTGCTTCCGTAGTTTCTTCATTGAAGACCAGGCGAATGCCGGAGCAGTACCCTAACAAACGGGCCACGGACCGCGCGCGATCTGTCCTTCCTCTTCCTTGTCCCATCCTCTTCCCTTACACACACACACACACTTACACTAACATGCACTACACTATCACATATTCCAGGAGACCGGTCGGGAGCTTAGAGCTTGTCCCGGCTGGGGCGGTGTCCCGGTGGGGGGAGAGTCCTGGTTAGGGGGAAACCCCACTAGCCGACGGTAGGTCGGCGCCGGATCTCGCCATCCAGCGGGGGAAGATCACCGGCATCTCCCGAGGAAAAAAACATGCAGTACACTAACGGGACTAATGACCGAAGCAGTTGACGCACCCGGAAACACGAAAAAATCAATCAATCAATCAATCAATCCAACAATTAAACCAAAGCGGCCCCCTTTTCCGCCACGCTCCGCGCACATACCCAGCTCCGCTCCCGCGACATCCATTTGGGTCTCACTTCCCTTCCTAGGCCCGCCCCACCCCACCCCATCCCAGCTGAACGTTTCGCTACCTTCCCCATTCCCAGCTTCGCTCCCACGACATCTCCCTGGGTCTCACTTCCCCTCCTTGGCCGGCCCCTCCCCACCCCATTCCAACTAAACGCTCCACTACCCTCCCCACACCAAGCTCTACTCCCGCCACACCCCTTTGGGTCTCACTTCCCCTCCTTGCCCCTTCCCTTCCCGCCCCAGTTACCCGCTCCGCCACGCCCCCGCATGCCAGGCAGCGCTGCGCCCGCGGCGGAAATGAATTTGTCCCGTCTCATCGAGCGGCGCCCGTCGCCCGCCCTTTGTCCCTCCCCCCACGCCATGGGCTGGTGCCGCTCCGTCTGTCTGTTTGGACGCCTGTCCGCCTGCCCCTCCCCCTCCCCCTGCTCACTCGGTGGCGGTGCTTGGACGGGGTGCGCTGAAATTGTTTGGATGCTCGTTAAAAGTGTGTGCGCCTGAGCCTGTTTGACGTTTGCGCCTTCATTTGCCCTCCTGACACTGCAGCCGGACACAAAGATACTCAGTGCCGGTAGTTCTCGGCGTCCAGATCACTGCGTCCGAGTGTGCTAGTTCCGCCACTGCTGCTCTCGAGTCTACGTGGCTCAATTGATGTCACTGCACAACCTCTGACTGGGAAGTCCTAGGGTTTCACTCCCGACGGTGGCAGGATTTTCTGTATAACATCTACCGGGAGAGGTGGCTCATGGCATCAAGCGATGTCAGTGCAGATCCTCTGACCGGGAGGACCTAGGGTTCCACTCCCGACGGTGGCAGGATATTCCACACTAGCTACAAAGCTAGGTCGAATTTATCTGCTATCGGAAGTAAAATTCTATCGACCGGCTGTTCTGATCGGTAGTTTTCTGTGGTTTCTTCGATTAACACTGGAGGATCAATGCCGGAGCAGTACCCTAACAAACGGGAGCGGACCGCGAGCGATCTTTCCTTCCTCTTCCTTGCCTTATCCTCACTCTTACTTACACACCACAAACACTACACTACGACACATCCAGGGAGACCGGTCGGGAGCTTAGAGCTTGTCCTGGCTGGGGCGGTGCCCCGCTGGCGGGAGAGTCCTGGTTAGGGGGAAAGCCCGCTAGCCGACGGTATGTCGGCGCCGGATCTCGCCATCCAGCGGCGGAAGATCACTGCCATCTCCCGATGAAAAAACATGCACTACTCTTACGGGACTAATAAGCTTAGCAGTTGACGCGCCCGGAATCACTAATAAGTCAACCGAGAGCGAACTATGCTGATACTAGACTGTTGTCGGGGGTCCGCCTCCCACATCAGCGAACATCAGCGATGCGATGATACATAACGAATTCTGGAGACATCACCCGATCTCTCGACGCCATTTGTAGCTGTCACGTGTCTTTTAAACATCTTAAACGCTTTATTTATTCCACTTTCATCGGAGGAGGATAACTGAATTCACTGAATTATATGTACAAAGTGATCAAGCTTGTTCTGCGGCTCTCTCCCTTTTAAAATTTATTATTATTATTATTATTATTATTATTATTATTATTATTATTATTATTATTATTATTATTAATCTTTCAACTATTAACAGTTAAATAGTTGGGAAGGGATTCTGAAAGCGTGCGCAGATGATTTTCTCCCCCATACGTCACATACAGTTTTTGACTAAATAAATAAAATTGTATAAAAATGAATCTGCCACGACCAAGCCAAGAGCCCAATAGGGAGCCACCCGAACTATGGCTCGGGCGGCTTGGGGTCCCCTTCCCGTCTGATGTCTGCAATCACTGTATGCTATCGACATGAGTATCGCCGAAACCTAGACAACCTGACAGGAGGGTCCCCATCTGGACTTTAATATGTGATATCCGGGTCATTCCGAAGAAGCCCTTCACCTAATCCCATCCAGAGGTCAAAACACGCAGGGCCCAACTGTTGGGTTACCGGGCGAACCCGGTAACAAGGAGCTTAGAATCGCCTACTCGCTGCCTCCACCTTGAAGCTAGCGACGTGAGTGCCGCCGTGAAACACATTGGTCGTTTACAAGTCTCCACCAGAAAGCATGCCCGTCTCCACGGTCATGATTCTCCCTTGCGGGGACTTTGGACACTGTGTTAGCAGCCCGTTAACATGATCCTTTGGCTCTCGCCCAATCCCAAACTTAATTGCGTGAGGATTTCCTTTCATCTGCACAGTTTCATTACACACGAAACGCAACATATATGGATAGTCTATGACTTATTTTGATCAAATATAACAATCAATATACTGTTTGTATGCTATTTCTGAGCTTTTTTTCTTATGCCTCTTTTCTATTTAGTTGTAATATACCCACGTAATAGAATGCATTTAAGTGACATGTATAATCTGTATGTCTCTTAGATATGGCCTTCAAATTTCGCCTCTGAATAAAAATCACTTTTGTATATAGTATATTTTTTCCTGCATTAAGAAGAGCTTTATTGAATATACGTCAATGTTAATAATAATTTACACGGAATATTTGATTGATGTCTAGTTTTCAATATTTTGACATTTGTATCAAAGATGTTTTATGCCTACCTGATTATTCATTTCTTTATACAATTTTCATTTTGGATCTCATCTATTTTCATCAATTCTTTTCATTTGCTTTTTCTTTTCTTTTGGTATATCCCGTTACACAAATCTCTCCTCTCGTGTAATTTCATATTCCCTTTTCTTTTGCCAACGCAGAATTACATAGATTTTATACACTATTTTTACAAGTTGCTGTATGAATTTTGTATCAGCATTTATTTCAGTTTTCTTCACTTTGTCTACTCAGTAAAATACACTTATTTATTCGTGAAATAACTGGATTTTATTTTTGTAAATTATTTGTGATCTTGTTCATGGATCTTAAGCGAGTTTTCGTGTATGTCAGATTACTTTGAAATGAGTCACGTAATACATTCAGTTCCTCATTTGACGGGTATTAGTTGCTGGGCTAATAAAATATATTGTTCCCTGAAACTGGCCACCACATCACAAAAGCAGGCTAATGAAAGTGGAGCATTTCTAACAGAATACAATTTGAAACAGTTCTAACTAATAACGCGCTTTGGTCGTAAATGAAACCAGCTTTGCAAACACGGAGTGAACGCTGCAACAAACTATTGTTGAGATTAACTGAAACAATCAGGACGCTTCCAAAGGACGGGAAAGGAACATCCATTTCCACTGAAAGACCTCATCAGCCCTATATTAATCATGGAGCTAAATCAATCTTCTCACATGGAGAGCTGCAAGCTATATCGGGTCTTCAATGTAATAAGTAATAAAATAAAACAGTAATTTTATATTAAGTGCGTCGTATATTTGTGCACGACATGAGTTTTTTAGGGGAGTGGTAATCCCAGTGATTTCGCTCAAGAATATACATATTTTTATATATTTTTTGTGCACCAGCATTATAAACAAGCTTTTGCGATTAACAAAATCGTTCAAAGTATGGCATATTGCACGAAACATTTTGTCATCGCAATTTATGCGCGAAATATCAATCATCTCTGTGAATACATTCACAGCCCTCTGTCGCCATCAAGCTTTGGAGAATAATGAAGGAATTGGTATGTATTTATATAAGTTGATTCTCTCATTCACAGTGAAGTAAACAATAAGAATGTGGGTTCGTCAATTTTAAGTTGTTAATTTCCAGAAAGTGTAACTGGTTTCACATTCGCAAGGTCATTGTTCATGGACATTGTAGAATAAAGATTGATTGACTTTTTCGTGTTTCCGGGCGCGTCAACTGTTTGGTCATTAGTTCCGTTAGTGCAGTGCATGTTTTTTTCTCGGGAGATTGCGGTGAACTTTCCCCTCTGGATGGCGAATTCTGGCTCCGACCTGTCGGCTAGCGGGGTTTCCCCCTAACCAGGACTCTCCCACCAGCGGGGCACCGCCCCAGCCGGGACAGGCTCTAAGCTCCCGACCGGTGCCCCGGAATATGTGGTAGTGTGGTGCATGTTAGTGTAAGTGTGTGTGTAAGGGGAGAGGATAGGACAAGGAAAAGTAAGTACAGATCGCGCGCGGTCCGTGGCTCGTTTGGTAGGGTACTGATCCTGCATTCGCCTGGTGTTGATCGGAGAAATCACGGAAAACTACCGATCGGAGCAGCCGGTTGCCAGAATTCTCCTCTAGACAGCGACTGAAATTGACCTAGCTGAAAAGCAAGTGACATCAGTTGATGCTCTGAGCTACCGCTTTCGGTAGAAAAAAGACGGTAGTCAATATAACATACATATGCTTCTTTAAATATTAAGTTCACAACATGTAAAACAATTGATAAGATATTGTCTAGCGCAGAAAATAATAGACAAAAAGAGGGTCATAGAATTCCTCTTCTGAAGTGTCTTTCACAAACTTCAACAGTTGCAATATTAATGTATATGTCCATAAAAATGAGATTATGTGTTGCATGTTATTATTGTTTAATATATTTTTCGATTTTTTTATGCACAACATCCTCACATTTTACTATTTAATATTAGAAATACTTTTTTGTTGCATGTGAACATGTTGAACAAACTAACTCTTGTGCGTAACGTTTTAGATTCTTAAAAAGCTACAAAAGAAACATTTAATTCTACAGATAATTAAAACACTTGGTTTATTTTCATTGAAAACACCGAAGAAATGCTAATTAGAGCGTTTTGGTTTTTGATAGTTTTGTCTCTTCTTCTTTACTTTCTATCTTCTTTCATGCTTTTCCTTTCAGGGAAGTACATTTATCTTCCTTCTACTTTAAAGTGATTTAATATACGTGTTCTTCTCTTTCTACCTCTTTTTTTATTATTTAACTTTTATCATCACCTCGTAATCCCTCTTCCCTTGCAGATAGCTCTGAATAGGTGGTGATATGTGAGCGAGTTTTTAATTCTTTGTTATGCGGGTGACAAAGTCTTATGTCCCTCCCGGGATTGGATGAATTATTCGGCGGATAGTTAAGAAGGGACGTAAAAGATGATGGAGCAGCGGTGCTGTGAGAGACAGGGGAAGGAAAGACCCCGAACGCTCTTCGTCCACCGAAAGCTCCTCAAGGGTCGCCCTGGACATGAACCCTGATACCCAAATGTGGATGTACTGACCAGTACATCATAAGTCACCCGGATGTGATTAATTGTTTAGTGATTCCGGTCGCGTCAACTGCCAAGATAATTAATTCCGTAAGTCTGGAGCAAGGTTTTTATCGCGGGAGGTGCCCCACTGGAAGGCGAGATCCGGCGCCGACCTACCCGTCGGTTTGTGTGGTTTTCCCAAGCAGGTATCTCCCTCCAGCCAGGCACCGCCCCAGCCTGGAGAGACTCTCTTAAGTTCCCGACTGGTCTCCCGACATGTGTGGTAGTGGGGTGCGACCAAGTTTAAATGTGGAGAGGATAGGCCAAGGAGGAGGAAGGAAGGATATCACGCGGTCCATGGCCCATTTGTTAGGGACCTGCTCGGGCATTCGCCTGGTGTTGACCGGAGAAAAAAATTGTAAATTACCGATGATAGCAGCCGGCCGCTGGAACTCTCGAATTCTATTCCAGACAGTGGCTGAATTCGATCTGTTCTAGCTATTGTCGAAAATTCTTCCATTTTTGAGTGTGGAGCCCAAGAATCACCAGGTCATAGGCACTGCAGTTACATCAGTTGATGCCCTAAGCCACATAAATGTGTATCCTGATATGCAATATTGAACAAACTCTTCCATTGGATCTTTTAAATAAACAATATTTCTGAGCAGGGGGCGCTCATTAACTCTTAACTCACGAAGGGTGGGTCATCCGAGGAATTATAGCAACTTCGATCCGACAGAAGTGAAGTGTTCCCTGAGTGATGTCAAAGAACGGAAGCGATACGTGGGGCTGGGGACGGCAAAAAGTGCCATGCATCTTCGATTCCCTGGAATCTGCGATTTCGTCTTTGCTTCCGCCGGAAGTGGAAACTTCCCGGAAATAACGACCATTTTTCACCCGGTCGTAGCGCGAACTTCGTTTCCGCGACAAAAGAAGCGCCTTGAATCCGGAAATTCGGTTTCGAGGGTGAGCACCCCAAATCGCTTCCGCTGATGGTTCGAGAATCGATATTCTTGTGTTCGATACCAGCAGTATGAGGGTAGATAGCATCGTCATATCAGTAATGCAAAAAACATGTGTATATCGTAATATTGTGTTATAAGCATGTAAAGAAACTATATGATTATTCTTTTCTGAATTTTTATGACCTACGTGTAGAACTTGTAGTGGAATTACCATTTATTTGGTATTATGTACCATATAACCCTCCCCACCTTCCCCACCCTCCACTCCCTCCCCGCCTTCCACGCCCTCCACACCCTCTCTCATCCTCCCCGCCCCCCCGTCCCCCGCTCTCCCCCATCCTCCCCCACCCTCCTTGCCCTCCTCGCCCTCCACGCCCTCTCCCGCCCTCCACGCCTTCTCCCGTCCTCCACGCCCTCCCTGCCCTCCCCGCCCTCCACGCTCTCCCTGCCCTCCCCGCCCTCCACTCCCTCCCCGCCTTCCACGCTTTCCACATCCTCCCCGCCCTCCTCGCTCCGCACTGTCCCCCGCCCTCCCCCATCCTACCCCGCCCTCCCCGCTCTCCCGGCTCTCCTTGCCCTCCCCGCCCTCCCGGCCATCCCCGCCCTCCACGCCCGCTCCCGCCCTCCACGCCCTCTCCCAACCTCCCCTCCCTCCACGCCCTCTCCGGCCCTCCACGCCCTCTCTCGCTCTCCCCGCCCTCCCTGCCCTCCCCGCCTACCACACCCTCTCACCCCCTCTCCCGCCCTCCACGCCCTCCCCGCCACGCCGGTCCCTTTCCATCCCGTCCAGCGCCTTCATTCCTCTTTACTGCGTCCCACCTCAACATACCCCGTGCCACCACATTCCGTCTAGTTCCGTCTGTTTCATTCAGAGCCGTTTTGCCCCATCCCATCCCTCCCTCACGCCCTTTGCATCGTCTGCCGTGCCTCGCTCGCCTCCACCTGCCCGTAAGCTGTCCCGCCCGGCCCATCCGCGCCTTGCATTGTTCCGCCCCGCCCCCTCCCCACTATTACATTTGACTCTGGGCAAAGCAATATTAATCAGCGGATGAAATGTTCTAATATTTTTTTCTCTATAAAGGGAAACCAATAGGATAATTTTGAAAGTGCAGTAACATTGTAATGTCACGATAAGGGAATAAAATTAATGATTTCCACGTCTACCTAGTGGTTACCGTCAGTGTGCATACTAATATTGAGGTAGGGTGAAATACCATTTTTCATGTCTTTCCTTCCTTATTTGCTTATTATTACAACGCTTTCAGAATCATATATGAATTCAATTCAAGTATTCCATGAATAATATGTCCAAGTAAGAAAGAAATTTCAATTATTCAGAAATATAATCTTGCAAGATTGTGAGAATAACGTAAACTCTGTAAATTTAACGACATCTTTAAAGCTGCATGCATTTCTTGTTGTTTAAATGAAACCTTGAAATCAAATCGAATTAATTTCATAGAAAGATATACTTTCTGTGCTATGTAAATCCTTAAAAATCTTCAAAATACTGTGCCATTTCCCTGAAATTCCTTACAAGGAGTGGGCAAATGAAACAGTTTGTGTTTCAGTGGTGTTTTTTAAATATTTATTAAAAGTATACTAGATTAAATTGCAGATATTAATACATCTGCACTTATAAAACAAATGCCATTGACTATAAAAGCAATTGCATTATCAGCTATGTGCAGCAAAAATAGTAAATTGTTTGATAATTTACTATCGACTTAGTATTTAAATAAAACGCAAACATCACCAGCAATAATGTCGGAATGTTATGTATTATGAAGATCTATTATACCGACATTGTGGCACAATGAATGAGTCTGAAAAAAAAGTAGTACGTAATAAGAGCTCTTAACCGAGTGGGAAAACAGAAATGCTGACCAAACATCCCCAGCGCAAAACATTGCAAGTCCATGAGTGGCTATTTTTCCTACCTGACCTGTAGGAGAGACAACAAAGAATAAACAAGGCGATGAAAACAGGATTGATTGACTGATGAACACACGAATCCATGTGTTTTTCCTCACTTCTAGACACAATCCTAGTTTCTTCTGTGCATTCAAGTAAACGACTCTTTTTCTCCATGAGCTCAAAGTAAGAAATTGTCTTGGTATTGATCTTAGTGCAATATCCTCAAAATTATTAAAACCGGGCCTCACATAAATATATTGGCTAGTATTTTTAAGCCTGAGTTTCACATTTAAATAAATAATAATTGGAATACAAAACGATGATTGAATGAACCCCTTTTATATCCTTTATTTCACGTTTTAAATTGTATATACAGAGTGTGTTTGATTACATACAAATATTGATTTGTGACAATTATCTTAGTAATAATTTGTATATAATTAATGTATATGTGTATAATAGCTATATGATTTGAATAGCTTATATACAGGATTATTAATGAATTTGTGTTGGAAAATATTATGTATAATTAAAATATTCATAAATAATTCATTTTATATATCACACTTCCGTAATTTGAAATATCAATATATGAATAACTTGGCACAAAACGAACTTAATAGATTATTCTCACTTTTGCCCCCTTTTGGAACTTAAATATAAATATAATAATATAATATTAAAAGCAAATTCATCTTTTACGCCTTTTTTCAGTGTATCGATTTTCAATACACGCTCATGATTCGATAGTGTATTCCCTATCGTTTTGTAGTGTGTGTGTTATTTCTGTGTGTAATGCCGCTTCAAAACTACTTTTTTAAGCTTTCACCTGTCTCAGGGAAATGATGTATTGCCGCGAAGCTATTAAAAATTGATACGGGTGTATCCAGATACATCATTTCAGCGTTTCCTCAGCACTGTCATTAAAAATAGATTGCGGTAAAACGTTGAGTCTGATTGAACTTTAAAGCGCAAAATGCTAAGAATACGTTTTAATTAAAAAAAATTATCGGCATCCTTTCATCAAAAACACTTTGTAAAATCCTCTGTTTTTTGTATAAAAATCAACGTGATATAAAAAAAAGCATGACAACATGAAGTCTGTAACAGGAACAATGCAATAAGCAAGAACTGATCGCATTGGCAACTTTTTGAATACACAGAATATTGAACAGGTATGCTATGATCACAAGCTTCTCGTATGATCTCAACGCTAACAGAACTTTTAATTTCCTCAAAAGTAGAATGCAGTTGTAAAGTACGTTTCCCAAAAGACCTTTTACTGTATTCAGAAATGTAAAGAATCAAAAGAGTAAAAACGTAAGATAAGTTTGTCCGTTAGAAAAATAAATTGTACACATTTCATTTTTGTGTTATTTAATATTATTTAAGTCAGACAAGTTAACTACATGACTACACTGCACAGAATATCGTCAGATTTCCTCCCTATTCACTCGAAATTATTAAAATTAGGTAAGATTTAATCACTGAAAGTTCAATTGTGCATCAAACATTTAGCATCTTTAACTAGTGCGTTCGTGTACAGCGATAGGACTCTCTCAGCAAACTTTAACCCTCTTTCTTTCCAGGTGCAATTTAATATTAAGTACCTTAAAATTGACACACCTTAAATTAGGACCGCAGCAAATTCGAATCGACCTTTGCAAGTCCAAAGGTACAGATTTTTTCTGGAATACCACTCTACTTTATTGTGAGACAGAGCTCTTCAGCTTCGGCTGCTAACACGAGTAGTTCTTTTTATTCAGGTGAATCAAAAGTTTGTCGAAGAACTTTCTGGCAACACTGATGTTTTTCTAACTTTTGATACTGAGTCAGCCTTTTTCAAGGAACTTCAAGGAAATACCGTCTAAACGTGTTTGTTTATCAAATACGGATTTCAAGGAAGTTATTCTGTAATGCCGTGATGGAATTTAAAGCAATTTTAGTAACCCAGATGAATATTTTGACGGAAGTTACCATGACAAGTATTCCAAAACACGTGTATTGTGAGTTTATTGTATTATTTGTTAATAAACGTATGTATTACTAGATATTTATTCTCGTTTATATAATTTTTCACATTGTTCGAAGCTTCCATTTCAATGTCATGTAGATTTATAGTTTCTTATTTTCTTAAAATGTCAGTATTTGAATTGATTTTTCATGTTGTAATCCATTAGATTTGACAGTTTTTCGAGAAAATCAATGCTTGCGTTGCTACATTTCTTATAAGAACCATACAATTTTTCAATAAACAATTAGGATGTTACGGTGGCTCACGGAGTACGATATCACTATCATTCTTCTTTCATTCCTAAAAACAAGTTTAATCGGAAGTTCACAGTGACCGCACTACAGTGTTCGCGTACCTCATAAGGTGGTTCATAGTTAGACGTCCTTGTCACAATGAACAGTGGCATATCTTGGGATTACAGTTTATTAGCACCTATCGATTAATTAATCAGTCTTCTAAGGTCATTACTATCGTAAGTGTAGTGCGTGTTTTTGCTCGGGGGTGGCGGTGGTCTTCCCTCGCTGGATGGTGAGATCCGGCGCCGACCTACCCTCGGATAATGGGGTTTCCCCAACCATATATCTCCCACCAGTGTGACACCGCCCCAGCCGGGACAAGCTACAAGCTCCCGACTGGTCTCCGGCATAAAATCGTGTGTAAGTAAGGGATGGGGATAGCACAAGGAAGAGGAAGGAAAAATCGCGCGTGGTCCGTGGCCCATTTGTTAGGCATTAGCCTGGTGTTGATCAGAGAAACAAGTGAGAAGCTACCGATCAGATCAGCCGGCCTCTAGAATTCTCCTCCACCGACTGAATTCGATCTATCTATGTAGGTAGTGTCGATAATCCTGCCAGCGTCGGTGCTCGAAGCCATGACCTCCCGGTCAGAGGCCCCACCGTGACGACATCAGTGGATGCTGTGAACCACCTCTCCCGGCACACCCATCGACCTTCTCTGTGTTGGGTTGGTAATAAATTTCCCGTGGCCGCTGTGGGAGCGGCGGGCGGGCGATCTGAGTGCATTCGCCGCTGCAAGCCGTGCCGGGAGTGGGACGGAGCTCTTTCCGCCGGCGTTTCTCTCCGTTGGGGGCGTGTCGTGCACTCGCTCCCCCGCGTCGCATTCAAGATGGCATTCCCCCCCCCCCCACCCGCATCACCCTGCCCCTCCCAGGGACCAACTGTCGCAGCTGCAGCGTTGCTGACCTGCAGCTCCCAGATGTAGCATCGCAATCGTCAGGGATGACAGGGTCAGACTTGGGCCAGCTGATCACGAGTCAACTCTTCACCAGAAATTAAAGCTCTTTCTGAACAACACACTTTTATTATTTATGCTCCAGTACATCCAGTACTTATGGTCATTTAGAAACTATCGACAGCCCATCTACTATAGCTTCGTGGATCTGCTAAACAGGTCTGCTTACTTCGACCTCTCAAAGATTTCTGATTATTTATTTTTCCGTTCCCCAAGAACGTCTCCTGTTGCTAGGCAGGAACAAACTACTACGTTACAAGGATTTCAGTCCACGCGGTGACGGGTTGTCCGTTTCAAGAGCTTCGTGGGATTCAATCCCTGACCTGCGAAGAGCTCGAGCGACCGTTGGTGTCTCCTATGAGTTCCAGGCGAAGGCCGGAGTAGTAAACCAAAACCACACATGTTGGGAGCTTAGTTCTTGTGCCGACTGTCGTGGGCACCGCTGGAGGGGGGGGTACTGCAAGTTGACGTGTAAGTGGCGCTGGAACTCACGTTCCAGCAGGATAGAAACACCACCACCTTCCAGAATATGTCATGCACCACAGTTACGAGACTAAATGCCAAAGAAGTTGACTGAATACTAAATACCGACTTTCAGAGTCCGTATGTTACTCTGTTTGATGCCACATCACTTAAGGTGCCAGTCGCTAGTCAAGTTCTCAACCATTCATTACATCTATAGATTAACAATAGCTGCTTGTGATTGTAACTGGAGCATTTAAATAATTATTTGTATGAAGTTAGAAGTGAAATTTGGGTTTGTTGCACTATAAAAACAATGTGTAATATTAAATTTAGAGTCTCGTATGAGTTTTAATTTTCATAAGTTGGTAATACCTAAGATAGGTTGACTATGGGTCTCGTACTTTTCTTTCTTTTTTGCGTTGAATATCAGTGTATATTCTTTACATTGAAAATGAATTACCGTCGAATAATTTGTGGTTGTGTGCGTTAAAAAAATTTAAGTGAGCTTGTTTTTCAATCGCACTTGAAGAGAATCAGTGCTGACAATAGCATGCATTGCTCCAAATCGGCGAGCCGGTACTTGCGGTTGCGGAGTACTTAGTAGCACATTTTTATCAAATACTCTTAGGAATGTCTGGTGAGTTACATTACATTTAAATGTCATCTGATTCCTCAAAAAATCAATTATGAATTCAATAACAGAAATAGGTAGTTTGACCGTATTAATTCTTCAATAACTTTAAAGCACCTATGCCCGCGAAAGTTCTTCCAAAAGCCTACACTAATTTAAACTTCTTTTATTAAAAAAATTAGGTTGGTTAGCCAATATTTTCTTGCTATCTTTAAGAACAGATATTTTTCTTTCAATTAAAGTATTTTTTGGGGGTACTTCATAGTGGTCGATATAACGAAGAACCTACCTTAAACGCCAAGGCAGAAGAAATGAACTCGGTAATTTCGTTCTAGCAGTTGGTTGTCTTGATACTCAATTGTACGATAATCTTCCTATTGCTGTATTTTACATAGCAGATACCATATAACTTTAAATGGGACACACAGATACGTGTACGCCACAAAAATAAGTGCAAGAAGAATAGTTGCATCTCTTTGACTAATGAAACAGGTGGGAAATTGATGTTTTGTTCTAGTAACTAATCTGCTCTGATAAACTTTTGACCTAATAATAGCGCAATATATAAGCTCATAGATCGTGCCCTAGAAATTTATCACATTTATTCCGAGACACCTGCACACGTGTCCAGTGCCAAGAGCTCCTCTGATCCCCCTTTCCCTAATTGAGATCTGCGTGAGCATCGGCGATCCGATAACAGCTGCGCAGAGCTGCGCGCCTTCCCCTCGGGCATTCGCTCACAGTCTCTTTGTAAACGAGGGACGCGAATCCAAACCGGAAATGAGAAAAGCCTGCCGAGCGGACGGCGCTACTAATGTTTCCGGTTGCTTGAGATGAATGAAGCGCGGTCGGACGGACGGCCAGTCGCTGCGGTAAGGCTAAGGCCAGCCGCACAAGCGCCCAATCATCTGCATTCTCTCGTAAATCAACGGGCTTCAGTTGTGTTCGCCGCTGGCGCGTGCATGCTTTCTCTGTGAGCACATGAAGGTGCGACCGGTGGCGGTAGCTCAGTGCATCAACTGATGTCACTGCAGCGCCTCTGACCGGGAGGTCCTAGGATCGAGTCCCGAGGACGATAGCATTTTCGACACTAGCTTTTCAGCTAGGTCGAATTCAGTCGCTGCCTGGAGGAGAATTCTAGCGGCCGGCTGCTCTGATCGGTAGTTTTCCGTGGTTTCTCCGATAAACACCAGGCGAATGCCGGAGCAGTACCCTACCAAACGGGCCAGGATTGCGCACGATCTGTCCTTCCTCTCCCTTGTCCTATCCTCTCCCCTTACACACACGCTTACACTAACACGCACTACACTACCACATATTCCGGGAGACCTGTCGGGATCTTAGAGCCTGTCCCGGCTTGGGTGGTGCCCCGCTGGTGGGAGAGTCCTGGTTAGGGGGAAACCCCACTAGCCGTCGGTAGGTCGGCGGCGGATCTCGCCATCTAGCGAGGGATGATCACCGCCATCTCCCGAGAAAAAAACATGCACTACACTAATGGGACTAATGACCGAAGCAGTTGACGCGCCGGAAACACGAGAAAACCAATCAATCATTTGAAGTTGCGGGCCGGTGATGTGACTGTCACCTTCTGGCAGAAGCACCTCGCACCAGCGTCGCACCTCACGAGCTTTGGCAGTCGCCTTGCATTGGGAGGGGTAACCAAGTAATGGTTTCCTCTTTGTCTGGGAAAGGAGTTATCATTTCATTGTTTAGAATATTTGCTAACCCTTATTTGATAGATGCCGGCTAAGGTGGTTCAGTGCATCAACTGATGTCACTGCAGTTCCTCTGACCGGGAGATCCTAGTGTTTGAGTCCCGACAGTGGTAGGATTTTCTACCCTAGCTACATAGCTTGATCGAATTCAGTTGCTGTCTGGAGGAGAATTATAGTGGTTGGCTGCCCTGGTCGGTAGTTTTCCGTGTTTTCTCCGATTAATACTAGGCGAATGCCGGACCAGAACCACAACAAACGGGCCACGGACCGCGCGTAATCTTTCCTCCCTCTTCATTGTCCTATTACTGAGACACACACATGCACTACACTGACACACATGACTGGATGCCATTTGGGAGTTTAGAGTTGATCCAGATTATTGCTATTTTTTTATTTATTTCCACTCTTGAGAGATACTCGGTTGGGAAAAACCCCATAAGTAAGCCGACATGTAGGTAGGCGCCTGATATCGTCATCTAGCGAGAGAAGATCACCGCCATCTCCCATGATCAAAAGACATGCACTACTTTTACGGGTTAATGATCTTAGCAGTTGACGCACCCGGAATCACTAATTAGTCATACGTAATAGTTTCATATTTCAACTATTATAGGATTACTACAAAACAGTTGGAAGCCGTGACCATCCTTAATCGCTTCGTTGAAACCTTTATGTGCTATTACAGCCAGACTGCCCATTAACACGTTGCAATCTTATTTTAGTGTCTATCAATGTAGGTAACAGCCCTGCAAAGGGAGGAACATATTGAACTAGGACATAGATGCGGCGGCGGCGATGGTGTAACGGTTAGCGGCTCGGACTGTTATACCCAAGTTTGCGGCTTCAAACCCGACCGAATAGAAACGAACGAAAAAATCCTTCGTACGGTTTCCTTCGGAGGGAAAGTAAAGCCGGCTGTCCCATGTTAGTAGATTTACTGCACGTAAAAGATCCTCATGCCTAAATGAAGCCTGTGAGCTAAATTCAAACTGCCTGTTTCGTCGCCCAAGTAATACCTTCTTTCTCCCCTAGTAGGTGAAAGGAGCGTAACGAAATTTGCGTGGTCAGGCGGAGGAGCAGGCCTCATGGCCTGAGTCTCGCCACGTAAAATCAGGCATTCATTCATTCATTCATGGCTATATGCTCCTGGGAATAGGACCGCAGGTCGCGTCCTCGGGCGAATGGTTCATCTGGGGAATCACGAAATGACGCTAAGTGTAACGTCTACCCGCGCCCGCGCACATTTTCTTGAACCCTCGCTTTATTTGTTGCAAGACGAGTGGGGAGTTTGTTTATTTTCTCAAAAGTAATTTTATATTAATTTTTTAATTAATGAAAAATAGTTTCTATTACAAGGGAGCAAACATTTCTGGTTATCAGATTTTGTCTACAACGCTCATTATCTTTAATTCTTAATTAAACTAACGTTGGCAAAGGAGTGGGGATAGATATTCCGGGGCTCAAGAAACCATGCGCGTATAAGCCCTCCAGGAGGGTACCAGAAAGACCAGAATAAGCCTTTTGGGGCCATATTCATAGTCCTCACTTATAGGATAAGAAAATACTTAGCTATGAGAATTTAATTTTGATAAGAAAATGCTTCTGCACATTTGGTATTCATAGAGGAAGAAATAAAAGAGGTCATCTTCGTCAACATACTAGCTTTATTAAGATAGCCGGCTTTCGACGGCTTTGCCGTCATCGTCAGTCTACAATATACAGAAAGATATAACAAAATTATAAATAAATACCCAATAAGATAGAAAATTAAATTACAATTAATGGATACATAGCAGTTCAAAATTAACATAAAAAAGGATAATCAATAAAGATTTTATTTGATTATTGATTTTATTGATGATATTTTATTGATATTTTTTTTAAGCTGGTATGTTGACGATGATGACCTCTTTTATTTCTTCTGATAAGAACGTCAACAACACCAAATCAGAATTCCCACAATTCATAGAGGATACTTAAAATAAGTGCGATGCTTGCAGCGTCTCGTGTAGCAACAGCGTTTGGCCACTTGAATCCTGCCAGAAGCGCTCCATCAATCTGGCCGTGAACTAGTCATATGCGTGCGTCCGTGGGATACCCTAACCTACACAGTTTCCTAAATAGCTGCAGTATCCTTATCAGAGGCTTAAATGGTGGTGAAATCAGTAAATCTTAATTAGAGTTGGCTTTGGCCACCAATGTTACCAAAAAGTGTAAAACGATATTTAAACGTCTTAGTAAAACTATATTTTTTCTTACATTTTTGATGGTTGTGCATTTTGAAACCGTTTTGCATGTCACGTAAATATTCTTTGCGGCTACAAAGAAAGATGCTACAGTAAAAATCCTTATAATCTGGGAAATCGTCGTCCATTTCTATTCTTTCAAATTACGACAATTTTCAACGCACGAAGAGATGGTTCACTTATAACTGTAAGTGAAGGCTGGACCTTCCTTGTAGCTATAAGTATTTTCTTATGTGGATGGATAAGTTGCTACTATAAGTTGAAAAACGTTATAAGGAACTCCTTAAGGTTTTCCTTATTATAAGAGACGACAATGAATACGGTCCTTGGTGACTTTTTCTAAAGGATGTGCATAGAAATGCTGGAGGATTATTGTGAAGTTGGCGATTTCTTAACTCGAGATTTTTTATCATTTTACTGACGACGTGTGTAAGTTAACGGACGCAAAGAATTGTAATTCCATTAAAAGGTTATGGATCGATAATATTAATACGATAGTATTATTCTCAGAGCCACACAAATTGACTCTGTTCGTCTTTCTCAGATTTCATTTATATTTAAAGAGTGAGTTGTGCACGTATTTAATACACAAGATCAATATTCTGAAGACTAAAATCTGAGAATATTTGTTGATTAAAGAAAATTCCAGTTAGTTTTTAACTCCTTTGCATAATTCAGATACTGCAAACGGGACATAATGGCATTAAGTAATCTTTCTCATTCTGTTGTTAATGATACTAAAGTACTGAAAATGCATTTTGATCATATTGCATATGTTTCAATGTTCACAACGTTTTTATCGAATAAAATTCTTGCGTTTATTTAATTAAATATTTTTTAATCATCAACCAGTTTGTCAATATTAATAGCCATTTTAAACGCATTGTTTCGTAATATCAATAAAACTTCATATTTTCCTCCAAAAAAGAATACATTTTATAATGTTGAATTACCAATATATTACAATACAAGCAACATAAATGTTATGTGATGCTTTCACAATTTTAACGCGAAGCTCATTTTTACTTTATTAATTGGTTGGATAAAATAACAATGTTCATTGTGATCTTGCATACTTACTACAGAGAGTTTTAACTATTTTTAATAACACTATCTATTCTAATTTAAATAATTGTTGTTCAATCAAATCAGAAAAGAGAGACACTAAGGTGCAGCGTAATAATATACTTGGAATTTTTAACTTTTATTGTCACACCAAATGCTCACAGACACGTGAACTCTGAAACATAGAAAAAAACATACACATTTTAAAATTATTTCAAGATTTCAAAATGTCAAAATAAACATCTTGTAGTTATTACTTTAACGATATTAGTTGCCATGGCCCACACTGTTCTCCAGCCAAAGATTTTGTAGCGTTGCTAGCTGACTTGAATAGAAGCTCTGGAATTTCGATGCAAATTAGCTTCGAAATCGTCCAGGACGATATATTTCAGGGAACAGAATCCGCAAGCTGTACTTAGATATCTTCGAAATTGAGAATAACTAACAAAAAGACTTACTATTATTTTTATTAATAGCATAATAAAAGAAATGTAAGAGATATGTGGTACTCTTTCAGAATGTTTAAAAATGTACAAGAATGGCATGTAAGAAGATTAAGTGGTCTACAGAAAGTAATAAATAAATAAATAAAGAAAGAGAGAGAGAAAGAGAGACAGAGATAGTGAGAGAGAGTGAGAGTGAGTGGGTGAGTGAGGGAGAGTGAGAGAGCGTGTATGTGTGTGTATCGTATGTGATGAGATCTATGTGTAGTAAATATTTCAAGTAAATTATGTAAATTTACAACAATTGTTAGCTTTGAATAGGGACATGTGGCTCCTCCATTGGGATATGAGGTACTCGCTTTCGGGACCACTATGAACTCCAAGCCGTTGAGAGTCGACAAGGCATAGTTGCTTTCCCGGCCGCAGAATTTATTCCGTACCGAGATATAATAATAATAATAAGAAGAAGAAGAAGAAGAAGAAGAAGAAGAATATTGCAGATAGGTGGCTTGTTTCAAGTATTATTGGTCCATATAGGATCAATCGTACGAAGATACCAGGAATTAAGACATTTGTACTTGAAAAGTATATTCATATCAGTGCAGCGAGTTCCAAGTGCTACATTTGTTTCACCCATCTTCTTTGCAGCTTTATTATGTATTTTGTACTTTTGTATTGAAAACGTATTTTAAGACTAGAAAACTATATTAATTTATGTGTATTATTCACTGTTTTCATTCCTTGACTATCTTCTTTGACGTAAAGACACAAATGTGCCTCCTTGTCCTCTTACGATACGCCTCCTCGATGCATAAAACTCACTAACCCTTTCGACCGATACGCTCGTATGAAAGAAACCTACGACTGAAAGCAGCGCACATTCTTTTGAGAGAAAACCTCAGGTCGTGTCGGATACTAGAGCAAAAAGACGTCGATAAGAAAAAGGAGAGACCCAACACAACAAAACGGCACCGGAAGAAAACAAAACGAAACACGAGTTAAGGTAACAAAAGAAGATAAACATACGAGGTACATCCGTCGGGTTATAAATGACCAGGCCGCATTGGGTATTGGCAAGTTATAAACCAGGGGTGTCCAACCTGTGGAAAGTGGGAGATTGCAGGACGTGCGTTGTATATTTGCGTGTACGTATCCTTTTTTGAATATGTATGTACTTTGTATGTGAAGGCTGTAGACTACGTATTGTACTATGTATGTACTTTGGCACGATAGGTCTGTATGAGCTAAGGCTATCAGCGACGTCCCGACCCTTTTTACGTAATACTGTACTGTTATATTGCCATAACAAACGTCATAACATCGTCTACTACACAAAATCACGTAAAGGCATTCTTAATGGATCGACGTATGTGACTGAGGAAATCAATGCATGTTATTGCAGTACCCCTGACCGAGAGGTCCTTGGGATCAAGTCGCAGTGTTGGCAGGATTTTCGACAGTTACTTGTCAGCTAGGTCTAATTCGCTGCAGTCTGGAGGAGAATTCCAGTGCCCGGCTGCTCCGATCGGTAGATTTCCATTTTTTCTCCGATCGACAAAAGGCGAATGCTGCAACAATTCTCCAACAAAAGGGCCCCTGACTGCGCGCGTCCTTCCCTTTCTGTTCTTTATCCTATCATCTTCCCTTATTTACACACATACATGCATTACAACACCACACATGTCGGAAGACCAGTCCGGAGCTTAGTGCTTGTCCCGGTTGGGATGGAGCGCGCTGCTGGTAGATGCCTGGTTGGGGAAAACCACGCAAACCGTCAAGTAGATCACATTCCGATTTTACTGTCCAGCGGGAGAAGATCACCACCTCCGTAAACATACCCGCACTATACTTACGGGACTAACGATCTTAGTAGTTGACACAGTCGGAATTTCTAATCAATCTAAACTGCCGGTTTCCGTTAAGGACTTTTACAGTCTGCTGACCGTTAAGAGCAAACGAAAAAAGTGAGTTGTAACATGAATTGTTGCTACTGAGTATCGATTTTTTTTTATTTTTATGATTGTTTTATGTGGAAATGGGATCACGAAAAATATTGGACGACACACGACCGATACCTGGGTTTCCAGATCGGTTTACAAATTTCAGCCGCGTCCGTTATTTGCACTGTATCATCCTAACGATGACGGTAATGATTGTACAAGTAGACGCCTTAAACCTGTTCGTGATTTCAACATCAAAACGCTGTCAGTTTCCCCAAGACACCAACCAACCGTGGTCTCGAGTTTTCGACAACAAACGTGACTCTTCGGTAGCTGTGTTTTGCGGCAGAGAGGTCCATGACGACGGTTGACATTGATGTTGTTATTGTTATTATTATTATTATTAATGTATTTATTTCTAGCTAGGCTCAGGCCATAAGACCTGCTCTTCCGCCTAAATTCTTAAATATATTTACATTTTTACACATATTTACAATCTATGAGTTCGGGTGCAAATAATGCTATATGGCGTTTCACATTACATAGGGAAGTGTAATGATCGCATTAACTACACGGAGTGAGCTGCACATGAAATATGAATGTATTTTCATTGTCAATTTTTCTGAACTGGAGCGCTAATGTGATCTGAAGAGAACCTTTGCATATCATTCACAAGAAAAGTATAATAAGTCAACAATCTTAATTTCGCAAATTCACTGAAGTCATCTCTTACACTCGGAACCTTTGACTGTGAACAAATTTCAAAAAGGAAAGGAAGATATTACGTTTATGTAAATGAAAGATAATATCTCGCCACAGCATTACTTTTCCCCACAAAACGCGACTCTTGAACCAGCGTGAAATAAGGGTGACACAGAGTGTATTGATCATACCACATCCACGGTCGGATTCTCCCTGAAAACTATTTATTTCAGACATGGCTGAAAACTCCGTGCATTGAGAATCATTAAATAACAAAGTACGTTTATTAATTGAAGGGCTTGGAACAGTAACAAGTTAAGCCACACTTGCCACAGTGACCTCCCGCTATTCGTAAATGTTAATATCTCGATTTTGATGTGCGGCTTATCTTATTATATGTTTCATATTCATATTCATAAATGGCTTGGAGCAGTAATAACATGAGAAACACGAACCAAAATCGAGATAATAATATTTGGCGGGAGGATTGCTGTGGCTTATCTTGTTACCATCCCAAAACCTATCAATTAATTTAGTATCCTATTTTGGCCTTTAAGCAAAACGAATACCTCCATCTCCATTTTCAAATCGCAAACATGAACGTAAGTATTTGAGCTCGTGTGAAAGAACATAAGCTCATGTGGAATGTACAAGGTTGGTCACCCCTGACGTAGGCGAAAGGAGAGTAACTGGAAGGAGAGCGAATGAAAGAGAGAGAGAGAGGGGGGCTGGAGATAAAAAGGAATGGAAGTGATGGTCCCACTCAGCCTTGGAAAAGAAGCCCCGTGCACATTCACCTGTTTCGACAGCCACCCGCACAAAGCCGGCGAGCGATCCATCAAGTCGACCCACAAAGTCACGATCAATGTTTATTCCTTGGTCATGCGCCGAAATGGAACAACCTGTCAGGTGATTGCTCGTCATCGAAATCCACACCGTCGCTTTCACGGAAGTAACTGCGCGTAATTAGCTAAATTTCGGCTGCAATAGCATATGTAGTTACACGAGCGCGACTGGGGTTTTCGTCAGGTTAAAGTTTGAATTCTGAAGGTGGTGATTGTTTGGTTCTACTCGTAAGTTGCTGGGTCGGACAATGCCCTTGCTGTATGATTATTGAGTCGTTTATTTCAGAAACCCGTCAAACTCCGAAAAGCGCAAAGCGCTCACCCCCCCCCCCCGCAAGGGGCTTGGAGACTCGTTGCGTCAAAGTACACGCAACAAATTAAAAAAGAAAAGAAAAAATCTTGTGAGATGTCTTGAACACAGCACCACTGGCATGCAATGGAGAAAGTTGACAATAAAATTAAGTAAACATATTGTTGGAGTCAAAAAACTTTGTTGAAACAGCCATAAATATTGCAAGAAAATCATTTCAAGTTTAACTAAATAGCAAGAAGTATTGCAATTTAGCGGGAGCGGTACCACATACCACTGATATCAATTAAAAGATATGAGTATATACAATTTTTGTCAGGGATTGAAGGAAATCTTGACGAAAAATACCGGGAGAGATGGTTCAGGACATTAACTGATATCACTGCAGTGCCTCTGACCGGGAGGTCCTTGGTTCGAGTCGCGACGGTAGCTGTTCGACTGGAGGAGAATTCTAACAACCGCCTGCTCTGATGGGTAATTTTCTGTGGTTTCTCCGATCAACACCTAGCGAATGCCGGTGCAGTACCTTAACTAAAGGGTCACGGATCGCGCACGATCTTTCCTTCCTCTTCCTTGTCCTATTCTCACCCTTTACTGACCTACACTTACACTATGCATTACATTACCACATGCTGGAAGACCAGCCAGGAGCTTAGAGCTTGTCCCGGCTGGGGCTGTGCCACGCTGGAGAGATACCTGGTTGAGGAAAACCCCACTGACCGACTCTAACCCGGCGTCGGTTCTCTCCATTTAGTTGAAGAAGATCACCGCTATCTTCCGAGTAAAAAACAAGCACTACACTTTCTGGTGACTAGCAGTTGTCCCGCAAGGAATCACTAATCAATCGACGAAAATTGACGAAACCACCACCAATCAATCAAACTGGCGAAAAATCACATGAAATTGGGGAGTATTTAAAGTACTGAGCAGCATGATATTGCGACGTGCAGAATCCCGGGAGCTGATGAAAAAAACGCCGTCGAAAACGAAGGGAGGAAAAAAAAGCGACGAGAAAAAAGCAAATGACGACCGCCGCGCGCAAATTCGTTTTGTCGGCGGCGCCTTCGTTTCCTGCCGCGCGGGGGCTGGTTCCGCCGTCGGCCGCGAGGAGCGCTGCGGTGGCGGGGACTTCCGGTCCCGCGCCACTTCCGGCGCGGCGCGCCGTAACGCGGTTAGGCCGCCCCCGCCGCCGCAGTGCAGCGTCTTTGCCGGAACAGCGTTAGGGATGACGTCACCGAGGAGGAGTCTTCACTCCCGACAGGGCGGAGGGGGCGTGGAAAACACATTGTCAGACCTTGGGCGCGAAAATGCGGTTTGCATTAACCCTAGACCTCAAAGGCGACCTGTAGTACCGAGAGCAGTAGCTCAGTGCATCAACTGATGACCAAGTGGTCCTAGGTTCGAGTCCTGACGGCGGTAGGATTTTCGACACTAGCTTTTCAGTTAGGTCGAATTCAGTCGCTGTCTGGAGGAGAATTTTCTGCGCCTTTAAATCAGCCGCACGTCCACCGCCCCCTGCACCCCCCACATTCCAGAGCCCCCTCCCCACCACAACGCACCCGACCGAAAAGAAGCCGACGCCAAACAGAAGAGCGCACTGGCTCATTCCACGCTCCCAGACCGAGAGCGGTAGCTCAGTGCATCAACTGATGTCACTGCAGCGCCTCTGACCGGGAGGTCCTAGGTTCCCACTCCTCACGGCGGCAGGATTTTCGACACTAGCTTGTCAGCTAGGTCGAATTCAGTCGCTGTCTGGAGGAGAATTCTAGCGGCCGGCTGTTCTGATCGGTAGTTTTCCGTGGTTTCTTCGATCAACACTAGGCGAATGCCAGAGCAGTACCCTACCAAACGGGCCACGGACCGCGCGCGATTTGTCCTTTCTTATCCTTGCCCTATCCTCTCCCCTTACACACACACACTTATACTAACATGCACTACACTACTACATATTCCGGGAGACCGGTCGGGAGCTTAGAGCTTGTCCCGGCTGGGGCGGTGCCTCGCTGGTGGGAGAGTCCTGGTTAGGGGGAAACCCAACTAGCCGACGGTAGGTCGGCGCCGGATCTCGCCATGCTGCGGGGAGATCACTGCCATCTCCCGAGAAAAAACATGCACTACACTAACGGGACTAATGACTGAAGCAGCAGACGCGCCCGGAAACACGAAAAATCAATCAAGCGACCTGTAGTGTGACCATTATCTCAAAGGCGTAGTTTGACAGGCAAATTTCATAAAATTAAAAAAATAGTCTGTACCATGAAACACTAAATTTAATGGATTGAACACGTATGATATGTAGTTACAAAATACATTTTAAAGGTTTTTACAGATACACCTCAATAACTTGACTCTTACAGCAGACACTTTCTTGGCGCGGCACACACATGGTTTTTAAGAAGCGACCGCAGTAGAATCTTCATACGCTCTTCGTTACGATCGCCATCATCCCCTTATGATCGCTAAATGTTTAGAACAAAGCTTGAATGGTACAACACAAGGATTATGTGTTCATTATTTACAAATTAGCAAACGTAGCTTCAAAAATATCACTGACGTAACTACAAAGGCGTAGTCAATTTAACGGCGCGTGTTAAAATGGCGTATACTGCAAATAGGCACGCGCACAACTATACGTGTATATTTCATTGTCTAGTCACACAATGCAGGTACACACAGTTTCAGAAACGGAGAGTGGGGGGAAGGGGTGGGGAAGCGTTCGGCATTTATTGCACCGTCTGACAGGCGACGCCCTTGTAATCGAGGGTTAATGAAATGCCGTTTGGGTCTGTAGGTGAAACAAAAGCCAAGTCCCTCATTATGGAAATATAAAAAAAAGTTGAAGTAATTATAGTTACATGTTAAAACATACACCAAATTTTTAATATGTAACATAATGTGTTGAGGTTGCAAAATCGCTTCATCAGAGTTTTCGGAGAGCCACCGAAGGTGAATTGGGTTGTCTACACGCATTCTGCCATAATTCCTTGCTTGGCACTATGGAAAATTATGAACGACAATTATGAAAGGACTCTTAGTGTATCTCAGCGTGAGAATTATTGAATATTCGAGAAGTTGTCGATGTTACCTTGTCTTTGGTAAACATAAGATCTTTTTGTGTCATAATTTGGTGGTAATACACTTTCAGGCGATTGTGCGCGCCAAGAAACCTCTGAGCACAGTCTTCATGGCTGTAAGGTAGTCCCCACTACCAACAGTCTAAGAATCTGTTTTTTTCAATGCAGCGAAGATACGAATTACTAATACGCTTTATTATTGACGAGTCGATCTTTTGTGAAACCGCTCGGGTGAAAAATTCTCAACAATTGACTCGTCGTGGCGTCTTATGAAGAAACGTACAGGATTCCCAGAAGTGCCAATAATGCGAGTTCCCAATATCTGGTGCTATCTCGCGAGCGTCTATGAAATCATTTCAAACTTTTCAAAGCAGTTTGCCCTTCCAAAGAGTTTCATACGATAGACGTCTTTGCCTTTCTCTCTGAAAGCCAGCCCGTGATTTTTACAGAAAAAAATATTCAATTCCAACTTGGGACATTTAAAATATATGCCCTTTGCTGTTTATTAGCACCAAGGAATTGTTATAAATGATAGAATTCCAAGTTCGGTGCCAAATTTGAATTAATTTTTTGCCGCCTAGGTGCCAACATAATATTTTAATAACTATATTATCTTCACTTAAATGACACAATTTATGTGAAGGGCTGAGCGTCTAAAACACGTTATACATTTGTGTAGCCCCTCATTCCCGATAGGTCCTCGACGGTGGGATAGTTATGTATTCTACCTACTAGTACAGATGGATCTGATCCCCTAGCTTGGTGTTTCCACGTACCGTATTTGGCTGAATGTTTTGTCTGAAATATCAAGCATCAAATGCCAATGAAGTATTACCACTCTAACTTAGATGCCACCACGGAATTTAATAAACGTGATCATAAATGTAACAACAACTACAACAAAAACAACAAGCGTACGTGAATTGAGTTTTCTTTTCCTTTATATTGTATACATTTTGTATTCCATTGACGTTGTAATGCACATTATTGTATGTCTGTAATTTCCACTCCTCTTGTGTCATTCGTTACATTCAAGAGCTTTCGTTTTGAGACATCCTTTGCGTATATCTTGTTCTACCTACTCTGTTCTTTCGATCCGTCGGATTTTAGTCTCGGAGCTCTGAAAAATCTTCTCCCCCTTTGAACGCGCTAGATCCCTCAAGAACTTGAGGGATGGAGATTACCAAGTTGAGTTTAAAGTTTCTAAGAAGGTGCACCTCGAATCTTTAGGGAAATATGTGCCAGATAACTCTTGCCGCTCTTTTCGCAACAGTATACAGAACAAGATCACCCTTTCACCACGGTGTATTACTTTGCTTTTGCTCCTCCAAAAATTCCTTCGTTTTATTACTGACGGAAATAATGAGACTCACTCTTGTGAATGAAGCTGCAAATGAAGGATAACTAGTTGCTACCCTCGAGAAAAGAAATTTCGGTGAAAAATTCAGAAAGTGTTTACAACACTCCAACTTTTCTCATTATTTCCCATTGTCTTTGACGAGAAGATTTTTGATTTGAGTTTTTTAACATTTTGTTTACATTGTAACTTCTTAATCTCTTTTTCCCCAAAAATACAGCGTGCAGCTACTTTATGAAGTGTTTCAATCTTTTACTTTCAACATGATCATAAGTCTTCTTGTGGATGCAATTAGATACTTAAAAGTATTCGAGATGATACTTGAGGTAAGTTAATAAAATAAAAATGAGATATAAGTGACACGAGGCAAAATAGATCTTCACATACTTATTTCCTCAATTTGTGGCTCTTAATACTCAAAATATGGGATATCCAAAGATCGCGAGAAAAAAATCATAATATTTTAATTTTAAACAAATTTGAAACTTCCATTGCCATTTATTAATCAACCCATTAGACAGAACGTAGTTTCATAAAACTGTTGTAGTTCAGGGTGTTTCAAAAATAATTCGCTACAAGTAGAAAAGAGGCAACGGTGCTGTAATATCCACGCAGATTTCTTTTGAGAAAATACGAGCGGCAAAAATGTAATATTCGACGCCGTGGCAAGCCATCTGACCCACGCGTAAGGCAAATTGCCTAACTCTCAGGCGCAGTCCTTAAGTTCAGCAAGCTGATCCTCACTCTGGGAGACGGTTGCTTGATGCCGTCAAGGGGACGATGCATACTCTAAACCTCGGAAACTTCAATGGGTTCCCTAACCCCTTGGTGTCACTCCCACACACTTAGTGTTCTGGTAATTTTGCCTCGCTTCTCAACGCCGGAAGGGGCGTGCGCAGATTAAGGCTTGCGGGTTCGATCCCAGCAAAGAACCAGTCATTTATTATTGATTGATTAATGTTTCTCGGTACGTCAACAGCGAAGGTTATTAGTCCCGTAACTGTAGTGAATGCTTTTATCACGTGAGGTGGCGGAGATATATTCCCGCTGGATGGCGAAATCCGGCGCCGACGTACACATCGGCTTGTGAGGTTTCCCCAGCCGGGTATCTCCACTCGCGGGGTTCTTACCCAGTCGGGTCAAGCTCTAAGCTCGTGACCTGGTCTCCCGACATGCATGGTAATGCGCGAGTAAGTAGAGGGTGAGGATAGGAAAAGGAAGAGGAAGGAATGATCGCGCGCGTTTTTGGTTCGTTTTTGAGGGTATTACATCGGCATTCGGCTGGTGTTGATCGGAGAAACCATGGAAAACTACCGCTCGTTCTCCAGACAGCCTCTAGAATTCTCCATACACCTCGACGCAGCTATCTATCTAGTGTCCTGCAACCGTTTAGAATCGATCCTAGAATCTCCCGTTCAGAGGCACTGCAGTGTCGTCAATGGATGCCCTGAGCCACCTAAGCCGGTCATTTACTTGGTGAGTTTGTGACTTCACCCGGGATCGAATTCGTATGATCTCTGCTGTGGTCATCGCTTTTCGTGGTTTCTCCGATTACTTCCAGGGTAATGTTGTATCTGCTCCCGAGAATACGGTCTACGGGCCGATTCTTGCTTCCTTATATTATTACCATTCCCATCTTCAGAGCTGGACGACGGGATAATCATTATCGTCATTTAGCCAATTGCACACATCCAGAAAATGTCCCGCTCAAACGTCTGAGATCATGCGACGTACAAGCTGTGACTACCTGCAGGCACTAAATATGTCTCCTGGTTGTATCAAGCGAAAATAATAACAATAATAATTATTATAATAACCAAGCTCTTTCCGTAACGTGGCAGGAATGGGCAAATTGAACCCAGCACAAGCTCCTGAGAATCAGAAGAGATGATGATGTTAATAATAATAATAATAATAATAATAATAATAATAATAATAATAATAATAATAATAATAATTTTCTCTCAATTAACTTCGTAAAGTTAGTGAACTCAAACTCACATACGAACCCATACGAAAGGACATGATGTATAAGAGCCCAAATTTATAGCTGATTTTCCCTTGAAAATACATTTTATTATATAGGAGCGAATATTTTTGTTAACAATCCCTGCAGTAAAACGCACATTTGTTTCTGTATTCAAAATTCAAGTAGTTTTCGAGTTACAGTAGGGATCACAGAATTATGAAAACGTGCACAGAATTCACTTCTTCCCGTAATACGTCGCAAACAGTTTTCAACTGTTTTTGACGTAAATTAAATATACCTTCTCTGACACCTTCTTAAAATACGTCATATGTTTAGAAAAAAGATTCATCCCTATGCACTGTTGGTTAATCACTGTTTTATATTTCAAAAGAGTTTGAAAAGGAGAGTTCCTCCAATGGCCTGAACAACGCGTCAACTTTTTTATTATAATAGTTATGTTCTAATTGTTCATTAAGGATACCATGTGGTGTAGCAGAAGATGCGTAATGTTTTACCGTCTCGTTGAAGTACTCTGTAGTAATATATCGAAAATCACTCGATTGAATAATCAAAATCTAAATGGCAATATTTTGTGTTTTCTAATTGTTCCCATTCTCCAATGGAAACATCTCCTTTTCATATATTCTTTTCGTATATAGGAGTAATTCAAAAATAAGTAAAATCGTTATTGTCCATTTTCTAAGCTACGTGCAAATGATGTATAACCTAACAGAAAATTGTACAGTACAACTCTGAAATATAGAAAATTAAAAATAATAATTAACCGCTGTAGTAGAAGTTAATGTAATGTGTTGGATGAAGAAAATGACTATTATCTTGGATCTCTTTAATACATGTTCATGTTGTTAGCAATTTTCGTACTAGCATAATATACCTGCTTGGTATTCGACACGTCCTCGAGTAACTATAATACGTTAAGTGGCTGTAAGTCTTCATGGACTAAGAAATAAACATTTAGCAGTATCGTCATGTAGCGACTTTTCATTGTCACATCAAATCGTGTACTAAACGTTATTGCAGATCAAGATGACTTTTATCACCAAGGAGAGCCGGAGAATGCAGGATCTAACCTAGATGCAAAGTAGTAACGTTTAAAGCGTGACTGTATGAGTAGAGTCTTCGGCAGTAGAGAAAATAACTTAAAACGTCATTTGATATTTTTCAGGATTATCATAAAATAGTTTTCCTGGTATTTCCATTAAACCTGCCTGTCTCGCTCTAAATGATACTAAAAGAGAATGTAAGGGGTTCTCACTTGACACGTTTGCATTTAATATAATGCCATTACCACGTAGCACCGTAAATTTCCATTATTCTCTTATCAGCGCCCAGAGATAAACTAAATTCATAGGTGCCATAAAGAAGATATAGTACTGAGCTTACTGAAGGACATTAACCTTTTCACTTATGATTCTTGCTAGCAATAAATTAAGTACTTAAACTGTCACTTTTTCAGAGAAACTTAAATATCATTTGAAGAAAAGTAATCGATAATATTGTCAACTATTTGTTTGGAGTGAATAATGGTTTTCTTCCAAACTTTTTCCTACATATTTAAAAAAACGCAATAATATGGTCATATTAGTTCTTGCTTGACCAATGATCTTTTAACATATATTTTTCACTATATTCTTCCATGTATTAATAAACATTACCAGATGTTTTATGAAAGGTATTTTATAAAATATTCATTGTAATATTAATGAGAAATAATCCTATATCTTAATTTTCTAACTTAATTGTAACTTTTTACTTGAGGCATTGCGACATACGTACAAAAATGAAGGGACTAGTATCAGTTTGTGTAGATCGTTGTTGAGCGCAGATCACACTTACCTGTAATCAGAAAAAGGAAAAAATGAGATTGGTATTAGAAAACATTTATAGGGCTTGTTAGTGATATATTTACATATTGAAATTTAACTTCAATAATTGAATAATACATGTGTCGAACAAGGATTTATTTTATACATACATAATCTGTACAAAGAAGCAAAACAAACATAATGTTTCAATTGATCGATTTGCATAACCTTTTGATTGAGTGTAATTTTTTAAAATTGCTGATTTAAAAAATGCGTATCAATCAAGGGCGAATCTATTATGCAACATGTAAGTTCGTTGTATGAAATTTTCAACTTCATGATCATTGGTTAAAAGTTATTATCTTCAAATCATAATGCATTTTATAATTTGTAACATTTATTCTGAAACATTCTATATGTAATATATAAAAGATAATGTTTGTTCGTATTTTATGCGCGTCCGTGCCGTTCATCCGATTGCGATAAAACTTTGTCAACTTATTCCGGGCACTTGTGCGAAGACTGTTGGCATAGTACACTGGGAATGTATGTATGTCGCTCATAGACGCGCGTTCTTTATGATTTTATACGTTTATGCAGACTTGCTCGCTCCTGAACAGAAGCTATAGGCAACCCGCCGAACTCTCAAGTATTAAGTGCGTCTACACTGCATACTCTGATCCTACAATTCTCAAATATCTGCCGGAATTATTACTTGAACGTTATCTCGGACAAATAAATCAAATTTCTCCAACACAGTGTCACAGGGAGTGAAAGCCATGTCCAAATCAGGGCACAGAACAAACATATACTGGCGAGAAAGTCCATCTATTAAAATTTTTGCTGAGCATAGCGTAAACGTAACTAACAACCACGTGACCACTAGCGTTTGAAGTGTAATACACTGCAATAACGAAGTCTTGCCGGGTCCACTAGTGCTGTATATTTTCTTTGTAACTCCCGTGACGACGTGTGTTTCGTGGTGGTTGTGGCGACCACGAAGTATACAGGAATGAGTCTCATCTCCGTTGGTGGGGTATGCACCAAAAACGTCGGTAGCTACTTGAAAAAAAGACGTGGATCTCTCTTGCTTCAGCGGCATCATGCGGCGAATTACAGAACCACGAAGGAACCTTCCAAAGTAGCCAATAGTAGCAAAGCAAAGCGATTTTGCGGGAAGCAATAATATATTAATTTATTTATTTTTAATGGTGCGCGCTCTTGATAATAATAATTGATAACAATTATACTTCGTGCCGACACCAACTGACCCAACCTGGACCCAACGAATTTTGTCGATATTGGCCGAAATAAGCCCAGATAAGTTCTTTATCTCACCGCGTGACTTTTCTGAAACACGAGGGGTCTAGTTTCCTTTTATTTTTCAAGTAGCGGCCGATGTTTTCCGTGCATAGCCCAGTTAAATAAGTCGAAAGTCAGTTGCCTTCATCCGACTCAGGTTCAGATTCCTTACGCTGTACTGCTGCAGAAATGAAGAAACAAAGTTCTTTTGCAACAGAAGTTTTATTACAGATGAAATGTACAGATAGGTCTGGCTCTTACTACATACAACATGTGAACAAACACATAGGCCCTTGCGGCCAGTATTTATGAGTTTACAGAAGTGTTATTGTCATTCTGAGGCACTTTCGCATACATCTACATTTACACTTCGAAGGTCGGAAGTGGGATGGGGTCTTAACACATTACCAATTTCTGTCACCGCACTGGGAATTTCGGGGTGACGGGCATACTTTACTTAAGATATCTTAAATGGAAAGTTACATGCTTAAACTGAAAGTTCCCTGGCGCCAAGCTGTTGGCGATACATTTAATTTTACATTTATAGAATTCGAACGTTGTCGTCACTGTAGGTGGAGATTCTTTTATATTATTATCTGATGTTACTGGCGTGGTCCAAATGCATGACTGCCCTGCCATGCCTTCAACACCGGCGTTGCGTCTCCTTCCTGTCTCCTTCGTGGTGGTCGCATTAGTTCGCTCCAACGTCGCGAGTGGAATTCCGCTCCAAATGGCGCCCACCTCTGTGCGGCCCCCATCAGTCGAGAGTTCGCTGGCGCGTCGCTTGGGACGACAATCAACGTCCGACCGTCCTCCATGCCGCCCTCGCTATGCGGGCGCCCCCGCCCGCCCGCCCGCCCGCCCGCCCGCCCGCTCGCCCGCCCGCCCCGCTCCGCCACCCGCCCCGCCCCGCCGCCCGCCCCGCCCCGCCGCCCGCCCCGCCCCGCCGCCCGCCCCGCCGCCCGCCCCACCGCCCGCTCTGCACCGCGCGGTCTTCTATTCGACGTCGTCCCGCCCCCTGCCACGCCCGCACCGGGGGAGGTGGCTCAGGGCATCAACTGATGTCGCTGCAGTTCCTCTGGCCGGGAGGTCCTAGGATTCAAGTCCCGACGGTGGAAAGATTTTCGAAACTCTGCTAGGTCGAATTCAGTCGCTGTCTGGGGGAGAATTCTAGAGGCCGGCTGATCTGATCCGTAGTTTTGCGTGGTTCCTCCGTTCAACACCAGGCGAATGCCGGAACAGTACCCTAATAGCCATGGATCGCGCGCGATCTATCCTTTCCATTCCTTGTCCTACAGTACCCCGTACCTACACACACACTTTCATACATCACACTACCACACATGACGGGCGACCGGTCGGGCGTTTAGAACTTGTCCCGTCTGGGTCGGTGACCCGCTGGTGGGACACACATAGTTGAAGGAAACCCCGCCAGCCCATGGTAGGTCCGCGCCGTATTTCAGCATTAAGCGGGAAATGATCATAGGCCCCCCGTCGACCAAGAGTCATGCACTACCCTTATGAGACTAATGACTTGCAGTTTACATGCCCCGAATCACTAAAGCATCCATTTTATTAACTCTGCTTGCTCGCCACCACTCTTGCCGGCGACCCGCCCATCCCGCCAAGCCACCCCCTCAACCTCCCCTGATTCGACCCCCCATCCCACCCCACGCCGTCCTGCTGCCCTACCCGGCCTCACGCCTTGCCCTTCTGATGGCAAGGACATGGGCAACGGGGAGGGCAAGTTGATGGACATGGACGAAAGAACGGAGCGTTGGCAATGGCATGGATCATGGAGAGGCCGGGAGCGACAAAACTGAATGATCGACATGTGAACGACAGGTCGAGTGGTAAGGGCGAATGCTGGATAGGCGCCACTGGTGACAGTGGGGCCACGGGCGATACGAAGCACAACGCCATGTGGTGTCGAGGGCGGGGAAACGTACTACGACTGTCCAGGGGGTGGGGTGGAAGCTATGGGGGAGGGGTCTTGCAAGAGAAACCGTGACGGCGAGAGCTATGAAGCGTTGAGAATGGGCGAGAGGGTAGGCATACTGATGCCAAATGTGCGGGCGGGATAGGCGCACTTAGGCGTGGTGGTCGAAGGCGAGTTTGGGGTCTAGGTCAGATCGGTATTGGCGTTGCGTTGCAGCGAACATGTTGGCGGGCGAGGTACCAGGAGCGAGAGCTACAGCCAGGACGGTATGGGCGATGGCGAGGGTGGACATAGTCTGTTCGGGGGCCAGGCCGACGGGGTGAGCGCAAAGGAGAGCATCAGATATGGCCAGGACTTGGGCGGTATTAAGAGTGGCTTGATGAGTACGTGAGCGAGTTTAAGGGCGAGGGCGTAAGTGAGGGCGAGTGCGGTGGTTACGTCTTGACCACCTGTGGGGGGTTAGACCAGGGGGGCGTGGCCGAGGGGCAGGGCATGGGCGCCGGTGAGGGCCAGAGAGACGGTCGCCATGTGGGCGTCGGTGAAGTGTGAGTAAGGAACAGGGAAAGGGCTATGGGAATGGCGGGGGCCTGCTAGACGATCTTTGATTGGGCGAAAGAGTGAGAGATATGGTGAAAGCTTATGTGGTGTTGAGGGTGACAGTGGGGTGACAGGGCATCGGCTGTGAGATAGGGGCGAGGGATAAAGTGGGGGCGTGAGAGACGATCCGGTATTGAGCGGCAGTAAGGGAGAGAGATGGTGAGAGCGAGTGTAGAGGGGCGGGGCATGGGCTATAAGAATGGCAGGGATGAAGTTGAGGGCGTGAGAGACGATCCGGGATTGGGAGGTGGTAAGGGAGAGAGAGAGAGACAGAGAGAAAGGAAGGAAGATGTGGTGGAGGCGGGTGTGGGGTGATGGGGCATGGGATATGAGATTGGGCAAGGGCGAAAGTGGGGACGTGAGACAGGATCCGGGATTAGGAGGTAGTAAGGGAGAGAGAGAGAGAGAGAGAGAGAGAGAGAGAGAGACAGCGAGAGAGAGTGCGAGTATGTGAGAGAGAGATGGTGAGGGCGAGTGCGGAGTGACGGGGCATGGGCTGTGAGATAGGCGAAGGCTAAAGTGTGGGCGTGAGAGACGATACGGGATTGGGCGATTGTAAGGGAGAGAGAGAGAGAGATGGTGGGGGCGGGTGTGGGATGTCAGGGTAAGGGCTATGAGATAGGGCGAGGGCGAAAGAATGGGGGTGAGAGAGACGATCCGGGATTGGGCGGTACTAAGGGAGAGAGCTGGTGAGGGCGAGTGTGGGGTGTCGGGGTACGGGCTATGAAAATGGCAGGGGCGAAGTTGATGGCGTGAGAGACGATCCTGGATTGGGCTATAGTAAGGGGGAGAGAGAGAGAGAGGTGGTGGGGGAGGGTGTGGAGTGACGGACCACGGGCTACGAGGTAGGGAGAGGGCTAAAGAAGAGACATGAGAGACGATCCGGGATTGGGCGGTGTCGAGGGCGAGCGTGGGGCGAGGGATAGAGGGCGGGTGGGGGGCGAAAGCTCCGTCCTCTCCTACCTGCGCGGCCGCCTGAGCCGGCGGCGCCGCCGCGGGGTCTCCAATTTCGCGACCTCGCTCGCAGGGCTGCCAACCTTCCGGCCCGAGGCTCATCAATCACCGCGGCCCCCGCCGCCATTCAGCCGCCTTTCACCGCAGACGCACCGCCAGGCGGCGCCAGCGGCGACGCTAGCGGCGCTCGAGCGAGCCCAGGCTGGGGATTCACAGAGCGTCACGTGCGCATTCGAGATGGACGCAGCGAAGATGACGCTGGTAATAATGCACGAGTAGACAGCAGTTTGCTTCTCAAAAATACACTTGCTTTTCATGGACTATTTGTACAACCCTCTTAATGCAGAGTGTCTTGTAATTTCACCACGCGCACGTTTTTAACCGATGACCATACAGGAGAAAATTTTAGAAAGTAATGACCAATCGCACTTTGATTTATTACATTATTAAACAATGCGCATAAAATACGTTAGTACAAATGGAGCTCTGAGTCTCTGACCCGCTGAACAGTGATTGTTGGTATTGATCGTCCATGTCGGTGCATTATAGAATTTTCTAGTGTTCCAGTGATAGACATGCAGTTTCCTGAATTGAATTAAAACACGCTTCAGTAAGATTTTTTTTCCATTCATATATCTGTTTCATTCTTCCATTCATACATCTGAAAAGGGTTGGAGCGCCTCTGACCGGGAGGTCCTAGGTTCGAGTCCTGATGGCGGCAGGATTTTCGTCACTAGCTTTTCAGCTAGGTCGAATTCAGTTGCTGTCTGGAAGAGAATTCTAGCGGCCGGCTGCTCTGATCGGGAGTTTTCCGTGGTTTCTCCGATCAACATCAGGCGAATGCAGGAGCAGAGCGTGGCCCTACCGAATGGGCCATGGACCGCGCGAGATCTGTCCTTCCTCTTCCTTGTCCTATCCTCTCCCATTACACACACATTTACACTAACAAGCACTACACTACCACATATTCCGGGAGACCGGTCGGTAGCTTAGAGCTTGTCCCGGCTGGGGCGGTGCCCCGCTGGTGGGAGAGTCCTGGTTAGGGGGAAACCCCACTAGCTGACGGTAGGTCGGCGCCGGATTTCGCCATCCAGCGGGGGAAAATCACCATCTCCCGAGAAAAAACATGCACTACACTAACGGGCTAATGACCAAAGCCGTTGACGCGCCCAAAACACGAAAAAATCAATCAATCAATCAATCAAAAGAAAAGGGTCGAGTTTCCACACATGACAATCCTTCAATGGGTAGGCTAGTTATTACTGTTAATACTACATTATAAACTTACATATTTGTAAATTTAAGACGTCGAGTTATACTCAATTCCAGTAAATAATGTTTTATATTGTTGTATCGAATCACCGTCTGAGTTGGCCATGTGACAGCAACCATACTTCGATTGATTTACAGAGTCCTCTTGACGTGTGATCAGCTGTTATGGTGTCATCCAATCTGGAGTTTAAACGTCGCTATTGTAGGTGTCATCCAAACTCCCGATTGGATGACCCCACTCCAGATTATTTATGTCAACGCGCTCTATGTTGCAATCGAAGTATCGTGTTTGATTGGGAGATTTGAGGACTCCTCAACCGGTGATGGCCAATTTTCGACAATGGCTACACAGCAAGGTTGAATTTAACTGCTTTTTGGAGGAGAATTGTAGCGGTAGATTGCTCTGTTTGGTAGTTTTTCCTGGTTTCTCCCTTCAGAATCAGACAATACCGGATCAGAATCCTAACAAAGGGGTTACAAATCGCACGCGACCGTTCCGTCCTCTTCCTTGTCTTATCCTTTCTCCTTACCGCAAACACCAGTACCACAAATGACTGGAGAGCAATCGATTACTTAGAGATTATCCCGGCTGGGGAAGTGCCATGTTGGCGAGATACCTAGAAGGTGGATTCTCGCCGCAAGTCGATGTGTAGATCAGCACCGGATATCTCCATCTATCGGAGGAGGAACATCTCCATCTTCCTTAATTAAATCTCCGTTAATTCTCCACACTAACGGGACTAATTTCCATACTAGTTGACATGCTCGGAAACACTTAAAACTCATCATGGAAATGATTGGAAGCGTTGTCATTGTCAACAATATTAGACTTAGTCATCATCACTGATGATGATGGCTAAGCCATCGAAAGCTGCTCTTATTGAAATAAATAATATTGTTGACAATGACAACGCCTCCAATCATTTCGATTATGTAAATGTCAACTACAACTCACCACTAAACCAATATACTTAAAACTCAGTCGTTCTTTATCTAATCAGTTAAATATATTGTTTGAGTGTAATTAGATTGTCCAAACCTATCCATATTTTTCATCAAAGTCCCCACCCCAAACCATCAAAATCTTCGTAAAGAAACGGCTTTCGCCGGCCGCAAAATCCCTGCTCCTCCTCCTCGCGAGAGATACACCGGCCACCCGGCGCACTTCATTACGGGGGCATCAGATTTTAGGGAGGGCGAAGCGACTGCCAAATGCACGCGGCCACTTTTCTCGTTTACCCTCGCCCCCAACGCCCTCGGCCGGGCCAATAAAAAGAGAGTGCGTCTCCGCGTTCGACCTGTGTTGAGGCGCGTAAAAGAGGGAGGGCAGGCCACTCCCCCCCGCCCACAGAGCGCGCCCGCGCCTAATGAATCTCTGCGCCTCTCCGCACGGAGCAGCACCTCGGCGCGAGTTCCGACCCTCGGGTCTGGATTTGATGGAAGTGACTGCTTCGTTTAATTGTTTATTATTTAAGTTTTCTAGTTTGAATTTGGAATAGTTTGTCACGATTACGTATTTGATACCAACCTAGTGGTACAGCACGTATTTTCTTGCTCAAAGTTTTGCGAAAAAATTACGCGAAAAATACTCAAATTTTCGAAAAAATGTACATGGCCTTATTTCAAAATTTATCTTTAAAGATCAGATTTCTTTCAAGGAAAAATCTCAATGTTTCATATTTTAGTTTAGGAAGAACTTAAAAAAATCAGGGTTTTCAGTGAACACGAGATTTGTGCCATTCTCTTAAACATCCTTCTCACTATCCAACAAAAAATTAATAAAAAGATAATGGAGTCATTTTTTTTAAAAATTGGGAAATGTCCCAGGAGTTTCTTGTAAAGTGTCCCCCAAAATTAAAATATTGATTTCAAATTCAAGAGGCTGCGATATCAGCCAGATCGATTGGGGAATTTTGGAGAAAATTGGCTGATCGATAAAGTCGCTAGCGTTGTTCACACACGGACAGACGTTTTTTCGTAATTCTATTTTTCAGAATCAATAACTCACAAAATATGTATTCTGGCTACACCGCGTGTTAGAGGATTTGCCCCTAAATTTAACATCTGGATTTATCCACTTTTCCTCACCAGGGCCCTGAAATAAGAGTTTCTACTCCGTAGCGAGAAATTAAAAATCTCTGGTATGTTGTTAAATCGCAAAGGATGAGAAAGTGTTTTATTATTTACGATAGCTAAGTTATTGATGCAAGATAATTAAACAGATTTAATAAAATAAAGATTATGTAATATACCATATACTATGTGAGATACGCCTAATACAGGAATTTTTGAAGGCAAGAAAGACAATAAAGGATCACGACAATAAACTTAGAGAGTGGAAATTGAAGAAGATTTAGATATGTTTTTGAATTGGATAAGCATACTATAGCATTATTGTATTGAAGCCAACAGAAGAAAATTTAAAAAAACTATGGTATTGGTTGCTACGTTTTTTAAGCAAGTCGGTTTAAATTAATACTACCACTTAGCAACTGAAAACTCTCTTCTCTTCATCATCATAAGACAACGTTCGTATTCATAACTGTGTTTGAAAATTATATCTTTATAAATGAAAAACAACTTTCTATTTTATTCGTGAGGTTATTAATCTACAATAGTCACAAATATGCATACTTTAATGTGTCTGGACTTAGCAATTCTACGCAGTGGCTAAACGCCAGACCGAACACCCAAAGTCTTCGATCCTCTGAACTGCATAGTCACGCGTGCTGCAAACTTTCGCCGCCAGGTTTCGAGATTATACGACATCAACAAAAAAAAGCTCATAAAATTTCATGAGCTTTCCTTGACAAGATTCCCCGGGTGCTTATTCAGATTATCCGATAGTGACACCGCTTACATCGCCCCTCCCCTGCGGAGTTTCGCTCCGAAACTTGATGAGGAGGGCCGGCCGGAAAGGGAGGGGATGTGGCGACAGGAGGGGAGAGATGGAAAGGGGAGAGGGTGCTGGTTGCTCGGAGAGGAAGTCGCGGAACAGATGAATGATGCAGCGATGACAATGGCAGGGACGAGAATGACATGACAGGTGCGGTGTACACTAAAGAAGTGATGCAGAAAAGAGGGATGGGACAGCGGACGTGAGACATGCAGTTATGGAAGTGTGGGAGGTGAGAAAGCGAGAAAGGTAGGACGTGACAACCGCAAGAAAGTACAAAAGAAGGCGCGAGAATGAGAAAAAGATTGTTGGCAATAACCTTGATACACTGATGATGGGGTAGAAGAAAATGACTGTTAGAAGAAAGGGCTAAAAGATGGAGATGCATATTAAGGTGATGCGGATAGACTGGAAGAGAATATAGAGGGGAAAGGATATGTTAGCCCGGGGTGGATGGTTCAGGTAAGAGAAAAAATTATTGTAATGGAAAGAGGACGGTGTAGTGAACTGCTGAGTGAGGTTCGGGAATGAATATGGCGGGGTATGAAGAGAGACAAAGAGGGTAATTAAGAGTCGTCGTGTCTGAGAAAAGAGATGGTAAACATGACATTCCGGAATGATGACGTAGATGGTCGTATAAGTAAAAGGATAGAAAAGAGGATAATAATGGTAGATAAAGTGGAAAGTGGAGTGAGACAGACAAAAGGATAAAAAGAAATTTATGGAGTGAATGAAATTAAGGAAAGGATAAAGGAGAATTGTTTCTCAAGTAAATACAAGAAGTAATGGATGTGATCCAGAATCAGAGCAAAGGTAGAAGATGCAAATGAAAGGGGAAAGTTGGGAGAAGAAATTTCATCGTAGATACCAGAAGACAGTCTGGTAAGGGGAAGGTGCATCCGACAAGTATGTGGTAATCATTGTGCAAAAGGGAAAACGAAAATGAGAGTAGGATGAAGTACTAGGGAGTGAGGTCAGTGCCAAAAGACGATGTCCTAATAGTAATAAGATTTATCCGAGTAGTCATATGAACTGGTGACGGAAATACATAATAATATTAAAATTGAAAGGTTACTAAGGAAGGAGAGGAAAACAGGCGCAAAATGCAATGAAAAGAGGAAAATGAATCATAGTGGGAAGATGAACGAGCAATATAAAACTAAGTGTTGAAATTCTCTCGTGGTCCCTATCGGATAAATAAAGAAGCATTATAAAAACAATAATAATAAATCTAAAAAGCGACAACAAAAAAACACTTCCATAATGATGAATAATTGTTTAACACTTCCCTTCTAACTCATCTCACTTGGCGTCTGCATTTCGTTTCTACCATAACGCCCTGTAAGTGCCATGTAGTGAGCAGTGCACGTGCAACCTTTATCTAACGTGGTGGGGCATGGCGAGGGAGCAAAGGTGGGCGGGGCTCGGCGGAGGCGTCAGCTGCGCCGGGCGACGTGGAGTAATGGGCGCGGGGGCGAAAGCGGCGAGGCCGCGGGCGGTCGAGGAAAAAGGGCGGGAGGGGGTTATTGGAGGGCGTCCTGCGGCAAGGGCACCACCCTACGAAGGGCCGGGGAGAGGGCGGCTGTCCGCAGGTGGCGCCAGGTGTAGGCGTTCCGCAAGGTCTCGTTTACGGCACGAAAATTCCCAACGAGAACACCGGAACAAAAGGGGGTTTTAGTAGGTGATAATGCTACGGTCACCCAGCGAAGTGGCTCTGGGTGTGTGTGACTCAGGGTGAGTGACTTCGCATTCGGGAGGCCCAGATTCATTCCCCGTGCCGGCCAACCTGACCGTGGTTTTTGCGGTTTCCTTCGGCCATCCAGGCCAATTCTGGGATGTCCCCGGGAACTAGCCGGTTATGTAACCCGGGATCAAGCGGCGACAATGCCAATTGCCCATTACGGTTTCATTGCAATGCATCGGTATATTAAGCGCTTGTACGATCACGAAATATATGAATGACTAGCGCACCTTTACGACGATTCTCATTTATAGACACTCCAACCCGCTTCGTCCTGTTAGGGCACTATCTGCTATGACTTATGTATTGCAACTTACGATTGGCCAGGTGAGAGAAGTGGGAAGAGAAATCGGATAGAAAATGCGATGATTTTTTTGAGATTGCCATTACACCCTTATTGGTCACACCAGATGCATTGTTTAAATATTTATGTTAAGTTCATGAATTGAACAGTATATGTAATGTTTATAATAAATATCACAGATGAATTATGTAGAAACAAAGTGTGATGTAGAGAGGAGGCGGAAGGAGAGGTTGGAAGAGAGTAAAAAGGTGGGCGAGGAAGGATATTTTGCTCCTAATGTGAACGCTCATGAAGGCTGACCAAGTTGTCGCAGGTGTTGGCTTTTCCCATAGCTGTCCTGATTGGAGAGAAATACAACATGACATATTACGTAACGGCTTCAGTCAGAACGGAAAAGCGATTTTGTGTCTTGCATTTTGGAAGTAATTAATATTTACATTTTTTATAATAAACAATAAACATTATTTTAATATATTAAAAGTGTCATGACGATGAGACTCATATTTACACCGTTAAAATACCCATTTTCTAATAATTTTTGTATAAACCAAACAATGCACAACAAGCCTAATATTGACATCAATAATGGAAAGATTTAAGATTACGGAGAGCAAAAGACACGAGTAAACAGAGAATCACCCCTGTGGTACGCCAATGGCCTTTAAATACAATCACAATTATCTACCACACTACGGAAGAATTTTGGGCATTCAGAAAATTTTGTTCAATGAATATTTTTGTTAAAATTTCAATCCTAATATACTGTATACTTACTGAAGAATTCTGATGTACGTAATTACAAACAAATGTCATTATTGTAAAAAAATAAATGATCATTCACTACATAGTGTTCACATGTAGGTAGTTGGAAGTAAAGGATATAATGAAGATCGCGATGGGAATAATAATCAATAAACATCACGTGACAAGCCCAGTCGAAATCGTGACTCACGCACCAGGTCTGACGATCTAGGACGTAATCGCCCGAAGTACTGGTTGCAACGGCTCAGTGACATCTACCGTTGCCACTCCAGTGTCACTGACCGGGAGGTCCTTGGGTTCGTGTCCTGTCGGTAGCGGATATTCCACACTTGCCACTACGTCGAATTAAAACACTGACTGGAGAGGCGTTCTACGACCGGGTGCTTTGATAGGTGGTTTTCCTGACTTCCGCAGATAAGTACGAGGTAAATGCCGGAGCAGTACCTTAACAAATGGGCTGCGGTCCGCAAGCGATCTTCCCTCCCTAATCCTTGTCCCATCTTCTTTTCCTCTACCCCCCCCCCACACACACTATTACACGTACTACGGTAGTACAAGTAGCGGGAGACCTGATTTTGTCCCGAATGAGGTGATGCTCCGTTGAAAAAAAAATTAACATCATGCACTACACTGATGGGACTAATGGCCTAAGCTGTTGACGCGCCCGGAATCACTAACCAACCAACCAAAATACGTTGGAAGAAGAAACCCGGAAGACTAGGCACAAAGCGCCGTCAGATCTCACGTTATAGTGGATGAGCAACACAGCCACATATTTTTTTCTCATAAAAGAGTTAAAAATTGCGTGTGACGAAAACGTGCAACCTGTGCATATTTTCTTGAACTTTCGGATTTCTACCCTAACTCATACGTATTAAGTTGAATTATGAATACAACGAGCGTTGTGACCGGAATTGTGAGAAAATATTTGCTCCTGATTACAACAAAAGACAAATGCAAATGAGCAACACTTTTCCCTTATCGTGCTCGTGAAGGAATTGACTTACTGTACATAAAAACACGGAAAACCATAATTTGATTAACTACATTATCTAGGGATCTCAAGGAAACGTGCACATATACTGAAGGTACATGTATTTCCTCGAGCAAATCGAAAAATGTCATCGGGATGGTGAGGGGGTCATTGATCCAGAAGCTGAACATTACTTTTACAAGCATATTTAGACTTAAAATTATATGCAAATACTAATGTTACATATAACATTACAAATGTTAACTAATTCATTGAATGTAATTGTTCAATGCGACACTGTTTCCTTTCTGCTGGGCAGTATCGTGTGCGGCAGAAATTTGTTGAAGTGCGAAGGCGTAACCCTTGTGAATCTCTTTTGTGGGCTGCCCCCTGAGCGCCTCCGAGGAGTGGCGTAGAGGGGCGTGAGGGGGAAGGGGAGAGGGGAGGAGAGGGCTGCCTCCGGTCACGCCGCGCGCGCTGCACGAAGCGGAAGGAGCGACTTAAGGCCCGTCGCTCGCGGCACGCCACCCGCCCACACACCCAACCACCCGCCCACCTGAGCGCCCACCCACTCACTCGAACGCCCGCCCACCCAACCACCCGTCCATTGCCCCCCTCCTCCGGCCCGCCCACCCGCCCGTTGAGTCCTCCCGCCCGCCCGCCCGCCCGCCCGCCCACTCCCAAGTCCGCCTGTCCAGTCTGTCCGCCCAGTCCGCCCGTCCCGTCTGCGCGCCCAGTTCGCCCGCCCAGTCCGCCCGCCCGCCCGCCCAATTCCCAGTCTGCCCGTCGGCCTGTCCAGTCCGCCCGCTCAGT